>CAXDID010000696.1:0-85214 GCA_963988835.1 Hexamita inflata
ATATATTCTCTGGTTGTAAAGCAATTGAACATGATCCAAAAGACATCCCCGATATATAAATAGTGAATATAAGCTAATCAGACTCATATATACCATAAAATTATGATAGTTACCTAAAATAGTAATTATAAAAGTCTAGAGTTAGTTGTTCTGAAATATTGACCTCCCAAGTAACAATGATTGAATGAATACAGGTCTAGTGAATTTTCTTGATTTATTGTATTTTACTAAGTGTACTTTACTAAGTGCAGACGTTTTATGTATCTATTTTTTGAATACTTTTCACATGAATAAGTGATATTGTATAATTATATAATTATATACCAATTGACTTAATAATATGTACTGTAGTCACTTTTTGTTATCCGTTTTGTCGAATAGTACCACTTCTTCGTCATCTGAGATGCTGACCACGTAGTTCAGCTTGTTCATCTCGTCTGTGATGTTTATTTTGGCTTGTTCGTCCTGAATTGAAACCTGTGCTTGGTAGTTTCTGATTATTTGTTGTAATTGGAACACTTGCTTTTGCAGTTGTGAGTTACTTTGTTGTAAATTTTGAACTTGGTTTTGGTAGCTGTTGCTTTAGTTCTGAGTTATGCTAAGATTCTTTTGAACCATTTCAAGTTTCATTTGGGCCGTTTGGTAGTTTTGATTTATCATTTGGTTTTCGTTTTGAAGTTTTAGAACTTCTTCGTTCTTTTGCTTGTTCAGGTTTATGTGGTACTGTTTTTCGGATTTTGAGATCTCGAGCTCCGTTTTCGTTAATTAGAACTCATTTTGGAGGTGGTTGGTATCGGATATGTGAGCTGTTTAGATTCCTCGAGCATTTGCGTTGTTTCATTAAGTTATATTTCAAGGGAGAGCTTTTGCTTAATCAGGTTTTGTAATTCTTGCTTATTAATAGTGTACTCCTTCTTTAGCTTTTGAATGTAGGAGGAGTTGTCGTTTTGCACAGCCTCGAGCTTCTGGATTTACTCGGCCTGCTCTGATATTTAATTCATCTGCTAAGTGGTTTGCTGCAGAGTTTGGACCTTCAAATCGTCGTTTGCAAGCTTCAACTCGTTCAACTCCTTCTTCAAGTTCGCTGAAGTGGATAATGTGTTATTTAGCTCGTTTTGTGTGTTTTGGAGCTGTTCTGTTTAAGTTGTGTGCTTTAAGGATAAATCGGATAGATCAGCTGATGTTTGCTTAAGTTATTGTTGAGTATCAGCGTGCTCAATTTCGAGTTATTTTAGTTGTTATTGGAGATGGTCGGCTTATAATTATTTCTGCTCTAATTATGTATTAGAATTTTATAGATTTGTTTACCCGGTAGCTAATTCGTGCTTAAGTTGCTCGATATCATTATTTTTGTTTAATACTGTCTGTTCAAGATTATTATTTTGTTGAGTGGTGTTTTCTAAGTTGGTTTAAAGTCCAGAAATTTCTTTAGTTTTAACGACGATCTCAGCGTCAAGGTTGATTATTTTTTGTTTCAGGGTTTCATTTTCTAGTTCGTTTTCGTCCTTTTATTGTTTGAGTATTTCGTGTTCGTGTGAGAGTTTTGTGTAGGCGTCGAGTAAGTTGTTGTTTTCTTTCATTTGTATTTGAATTTATTCGTTTTGGGCTTTAATTTCGCTCAGGTGCTTTTAGAGTAGATTTTGTGTTTCATCGTATTTCTTCATGAGATCTGATTTGTAAATGTTCAGATCAGTTATGTCGTTTTAGAGCTAAATATTTTTAGTAGTTGCTTGGCTTAATTCGTTTTTGATTTGGTTTATTGTATTTTACAGTTGCTCGTTTTATTGTTCCAAAGTTTCCTTTTAAGATTTCGTTTATTCGAGCTCCGTTTACACTAGAGCTAGTTGACGCTACAACTCTGATATTTGATTTGCTTATTGTGTTGTTTGGGAGCGGAGGGATTGGATTTGAGTCTGAGCAGCTGCTAAATCTTGCTGGTATTTATCACATTGGAGTTTGAACTGCTCAATTATGTTATTTTAATTTTAAATAATATTTTGCTGTTCGAGCTAGTTCTTTTAACGGGTTTGAATCTCGGATGCAAGTTCCGCCTTTAAAGTGGAAACGTTTTGTTGAGAAGAGTCAAGAGCGGTTGTTAAATCTGCATTTTACTTTGTTAGATTTTATACTTGAGACTTTAAATCTGAGATTTGCTCAAGATTTGATTGAATTTTGGAGCTTTAAGTCGCGCTTTATTGTATTTAATGCTCTAAATTCAAGGTGGTTTCATCGAGCTTGGACTTAACAGAGTCAAGTGATTTTTGGGTATCAACAAGCTACTGCTAAGTTAAAGCCAATTAAGTTTCGTAATCATTAATTTTCTAGTCTTATTCTTCAATATTAAACTGCATTTTTTAGGACAGTTGAAGTTATTGCTGTAATTATTCTTAGAGCTTTTATTTTTGCGATTTTTCTAGCGTCAAATTGTTTTGAAGTTCATTTTTAACAGAACCCAGTTAATTATGCTAATTCTGAAGCTACTACATTCCTTGTTCAGATAAGTTCAAAGCTTATTTTTCATTTTCAAGCTATATTTGATATTAATCTATTTACTTATTTAATATTTGTATTTTTGCATTGTACTTTTCAGTTTTTTCTAGTAATTAAGCATCTTGTGTTTGTATTTGATCTATCATTTATTTGTTCAAAGTAAATAATCTGCTAGAATCTTATTACAAAATTTGATAGTCTGAAGCCTATTACTCATTAAATATTATTAACTCATCTATACGATTGTTAAGAGCCTAATTTTCAGCTTCTTATTACTATTTTATTTTTTAATAATTAGAATTATACTGCAATAGATGCTATATTTTCTTGTCTTTCTTTTAAAGCTCAAGTTATAATTATTATATTTACGTTTGCTAATTTAAAATTTAACTTTATAAATCTAATGATGGAATATTCTTCTTTAACTTATTCTTTAAATAAAATATCGAAAGCTACTAATCTACAATTGTTCTATGCATTCCATCGAATTCCTCATTAACTGCATCACAATTCGCATCCGGTAATTAATCATCTACACACGAATTTAAAAACGTTTCTTTCATTTCATTTGCTACATTAACTGGGTTTCTTTCAATTTCATCCACCATATTTTACCAAGCCCTTGATACGGCACAACAGCTTTTGTGATTATCTGAAATTACTGAACAATCAATTGATAAATCCTCATTAGATTTTGTGGTAGTTATCAGTTGAATCAATTAATTTAATTCATGATGAAGTTGTGGTTAAGATTGAAGCTTAACCGACATTATTCTAATATTTTGGATAGTTTGTTTTTAACACAGTAATATTTATTTAATTTGCTATTCTATGTCATTTGTCTTTGAAATTAAAAATTATTTGAGGTCAAATGATTAAATATAGGTGTATTACCGTATTTTAGGAAGTATGATTTGCCATTATTTTGAAATCTCTGTCATTTTGAAGTGAAAATTAATTAATATATGTAAAAATTAATTAATATCAATTATTTATGTATTTATCTATTATATTAATACATTAATTATTAATTAATACGTTACAACTAGAAAGAGATATCGTAGCTTAGGTTGAATTCAATAGCATACCTCCAACGTTGAATCCATATGCTCTTAACTGAATAAGAATTATTTACAACTATCAATGAATTTAATGATTAAACGAAACCAGACACATTCAATCCATAAACGATGAAACTTGAGGCAAACAAGATATTCATATATAAGTAATTATGGAAATTATTTGTTATACCTGATTTGTCGGAGTACAATATTATATTTTAAATATATATCAGCATCAATATTTACATATATTTACGAATAAAAGTGTTTAATATATATCGGCTCACTCTTTTGGTACATCTCAAAAACATCCACTCAATTACTTTAATCACAAGAAACATTAAAAAATGATATTTTCATTTTAACGTGTTCTTTACTCCTGTTCATAAAGAACTCTATATTTTCAGTGTTAATTATTTGAGATGTCATCAAATTATATCAATTCTGAAATGATAGTATTGTATTTACTTTATTAATTTGTTATTAATATTTATATAACATTAATGTTAAATATTATATATAGTTTTAAATATTAAACAGGTAGAGATGGGTAATCCCACTTCCCACGTCGGGTTTTTCCCACGTCACACCACGACGTGGGATTTAGACGTGGGATTTTAAAATTTTCGATCATGAAAGTTGTGAGTAGTCATTTTTTGCATTTTTAGCTCATTCCAAAATGTGGTGTAGGTGGTCGATAATAATTGATTTAGTATATATTGTGACATCATATTAAATTTTATTCCACCTCTAATTAACAATAAATATCACAATCAAAAATCTTATATTTATTGAAACCCAAAACATTTTAAAATGGAATAAATATGTTTTAAATACTATAATTACACTGAAAAATGTATTTTTATGATGAAAAAACTCTAAAATTTTGAGTATTTTATAAATATTTTAACTTTATAATAATTATTCTGAATAGGGCTAATTTGTCTTTATTTTCAGCTAAAATCTGTAAAAAATTGGGCTCTAACTTATAGCTCACTGGAAACCTGCAAATATAATATATTTGCTAAGTTGAAATAATAGGCAAAAATACCACGTCCATCATTAATCCCCACGTCATTTTTGCAATTCCCACGTCAAATTACCCATCTCTATTAAACAGGGGTCACGGCCTTAGTTGCCAAGGAAAAAACACACTTCAAAATGGACTTGAATAATATAAAATGTTCATTGTGTACTTTATCACAAAATTTACTCGTGGTTAAAAGTGACGGCGTTGCTTGAAGAAGTTACGATGGTAGTTATGAACATTTTCAGTTTGGTAAAAATTCAAACTCGAATTCGTAACATTCTTTCAATAGGATTTTGCGCAGGTAGCTCAAAAGTTTATATTTAACATTTAAAATGATTGGTTACAACGGGCTCAAATTCGATGTTAACTCAGAGTCCTACTTTTGTAGCTTGTCTTAATTAATATTATGCAAAATAGAAAAACGGTTCGTCAAGCTAAAACGGTTAGCATACTCAAGGAAACAGCAATTTGTCAAAGCAATTTGTCATATATCCAAATAAATTAACAAATTTATCCCGTTAAGTTGAATTAGTTGATTCTGACGAATAAAAGTTTGAGGTTTTCAAAATATTGAACAATAATGTCTTGAATGATGTTCAAACAAGGCCAAATAATAATCCTATTTCTTTCAGACCAACAAATCACTATACTCTATGTTCACCTTTCACTAAGTTCGTAACTTATCATGTAAATTTATTGACGGGAAAGTTTTCGAAATAGTTTAGGTTGACAATGTTCAGAGTTATAGATGTGGCTTCATTGTAATTGGAGCGAACACATTAAATATTTCTATTTACATAATATAAAATACAAAGTCATACTAATTCCACTCCAAAGTTGAACAACTCAGAAGCATCTACAAGACATCTCTACTATCAATATTTATAGAGTCTAGTTATGTTGCTTCTTATGTAAATGAATTCAGTTTAATTTAAATTTAACGTCTGAATATAGACAGAATTGTGTAAAGAACATTCGCTGAATAGTTTGAGTCGAGAGCTTAAAATAAGTATTTCTTTACCACTAGATAATACATTAATGAATGCTAACCTTCTTTTTGATACGCTCTAATTTCTCAAATATTTTGGTGGTTAGTAGCCGAATTTTATGATAACAAGTATAGAATAAAAATAATGGGACGAATGGTGTTCAGAGGTGAGTTTAACTGTTAATACATACAATGCTATGCGAATAATGAGAATATAGCAGAGATTTATCTCTGGCAACTTAGGTCCCGTGACCTCAGTATTATTGCAAGGTGATATATAATAATATTTCTAAACTTTTTTTGGAATTGCTTGCCCTGTATATAATTAATCACTTCCTCGAGACAGCACAAACATACTTCATTGAGACTTTCGAATAATTAATATATATATATATTAATTATTACTGAGTGGGCATAAATGACGGGTTGAGCCCGTTTTGAAAGTGGAAACACTGGCGTGCGAGAGCCCATGTTTTGCTTTCGAAAGTCTCAATGAAGTCTGTTTGTGCCGTCTCGAGGAAGTGAAATGAATATATTAATTATTATATATATAATAATTATTACATATAATTATATAATAATATTATCATTACTCCTCAAGTAACATAATTGGTTCGTTTTGAACATCCCACGTAACTCATTTCACTGTTTCCAGAACATGTAAAACTGGGTCCCGCGTCATTTTACGAGCAACACTGCTATTTATCAGCACACCAGAAATTACCACCATTTTAACGAGCTGTGTAATGTGTGAAATCTTCTGTACACACACATTTATCATTTTATATGGTTGTTCCTGGATAAGTGCATATACAGGCGCCTACTTAAATAGATGCTCCTACTGGGCACGTGCATGCATATTTAATCAATTTCGAATATTGAACATTACAAACGCATTGACCACCTTCAATATGAGTGCTTGGTATTATACATGTGCACTTTGAACTTTATTCTATATTATTATACATTAAATAAGTATCGGGAATGGTACAAACACATTAATTATTTTAAATTACTGTGTACTAAGGTGTACAAACGCATTATCCGTTTTATATTATTGTATATGGAATGGTACACATGCAACTATCGCCACTAATAGCCGTATTTGGTATTGTGCACTTACAACTTCCATTGTTCAAAATTGTATTTAGAATGGTGCAAACACATTTGTCGACTTTGAGAATAGTGAATTGAGGAATGCACATACATGTCTTACCAACTAAGGCTGCATTTTCTGTGCAAATACATTTGCCTTATACTAGTTTCGCACCAGTAATACATTTACATATGCCTCCTTCCCACTCAGCTGCATTGTCACCTAAATAACATGGGCAGTTACTTTCACTGGTACGATTATTCATGCACAATATTTTAGCGCTTAAATTATGTAAAATTGATTATTATTATGAAATTATTTGGTTATTAGTACTAATACCTTGAGCGAATGTACTGATACTTTACTTTAAATCTTAGTTTTTGAAAATTTAGGTTTATAAAGTTGAGTTCATAGAATTTAAATTTGACTCTGAAGTATTTAATGAAGTAGTAACATCAATAATAATATTTTTTATTTCAGTTGTGTTCTCTAGAATCCGATTTTCTATTATTGATATGTTGTTTTGCAGACTATTAGTAATTATGCTTAATTCACTTTCTAAAATATATTATATTTATGATGAGTTCTAGGCTACATGATTTTATACAGCAGAAAATAAGTATTCCAAGTCATCCATTTATAATTAGATATATTGAGCGTTTAGTATCAGCTATTCGGTTTACTACACCAAAATTTAAACTTCATTTGATATATTTTGAACATCTTATTAACTTTGTTAATATTTTTCTTTCAAAATAGTAATCGAGCTTAGATTATCTATGCACAAACTTCCGTTAAGCACATAATCATTAGGACATAAACAGCTCTCTCCATCAAAATAAAAAGTGTTGGCACAAATAATTAAATCATTTTCAATACGTCCGTGTTCTAATCTGTCTTAACATAATCCGTATACGTAATGCGAATCTTTACACACAACACATGTTTCTATCATGTTGCCAATTTAACTCAAGTTAGATAATCCTATTCCGAATTTCATAACATTGGAACATACTCGTACGCAATTAATAGTTAAAGAAATTTTGTCCGAAATAAAAACTATTACAGAACCTGAGAGTTTAGCGTCGATGAAACTAGATAAGTTACAACTAGAAAGAGATATCGTAGCTTAGGTTGAATTCAATAGCATACCTCCAACGTTGAATCCATATGCTCTTAACTGAATAAGAGAATTATTTACAACTATCAATGAATTTAATGATTAAACGAAACCAGACACATTCAATCCATAAACGATGAAAGCGAAATCGGATGTTGTTGCATTGACGTCGCACTTGAGGCAAACAAGGGCTCCACTTTTGAGTTGTTGTGGCACTTTCACAGATATATTAGAAGTTTGGATTAAGATATTACTGGTGAAACCAAAGAGAGCGAAGGAAGGTAGATCAATCATTGAATATATAAGGTTTAGTTAAAAGTTTAGTGTTCGTTTAGTGTATATGCTGTAAAAAATATTTTTCGAAGGCGAATAGTTTATATTACCAGTTTGAACGAGTTAAGTTAAAGAAGCTGATTTCAGACAAAATCCAATGTCCTCAATTCTAGATATTTTGTTACTGCATAATTAAGTATTCTTGCCAGTATTTTTATTCTATATATTCTAATGGGTATATAATTTCCAAATAATCGTGTTCAATAACATTATGTGATTAATGAATGTGGAGTGGGACATTTATTGTTAACTATATTGAATATAGTAAGTTATTTGAGATATAGGTAGTTATTTGTATTATCAAGAACATAAAAGATAAAATGTTTTTATTTTATTTTTTAAATTTTAATTGTAAATATTTTAAAGTTATAATTTATATATTATATGATTATCATATCCAAATCTAAATATCACGTGTACATTATATATTTAATCAATTATTTTAATTTATTGTTTAATGCTGTTTTCTATAAGTCGTTCTTGAAGCTGCTACTAATTAGTAAATGTATACTTTACAATTTAATTTCATTCCTACTGTATATATACATACTTATTCATTTAATATATTTAACAACTTATACTTACTGTGTAAAATCACAATTATATTTTATGGAGAGATTAGAAATAAAGTAATAAATATGAAACTAATGTCTATTTCAAAAGTTAACTTTTGAAATGATGATAAATTAAGATAACAAAGAGACGAGCTTTATAAAACTTGATATTGTTGATACAGTAAAGAGAATCAACTTCTGTAACTATGTACGTGTAGGTATTTTTATTTCTATTTTTAATTCTATAGTGTAGATATTTTTAATTCTTATTTTATGTCAATTCAGAAATGCTAGTATTATTTTATATGTCATCATGTTCTTTTAAATTTTCAGAGATGATGGGTATACAGTGTAGGATAGTTATCAAAAATAACGGTTAGTATATATTTATTCCTATTAAATTGTATTTATTAAAGTATAGCATTTATCCCAAAGATAGTTACAAAGATAACTTCCGAGATCAACAATGTTAGTTGAAGTATAATATTAGGATTCCCATTATATTTTTGTGAATAATAATGTTAGTTCAAGTGCTAGAACTAACTTAAGTTGTCTGAGGAGGCTATTCAGAGTGACAATCCTAGAAGATGAGGTATGATATTGAGATTAGTTTTGTGTAACTAAGGTTGGATTCGTGGATGTCACGATTTACGAGATGAGGATGGAATGATTAAATTGAGCCTTAATACTGATGATAAGGTTATAGTTAAGTCATTCAATATTTATTCCTATTAAACTATATTTATTAAAGTAAGTTAGTCGAATAACAATTGTTACATGGTTCTTTTTGAGTGGGTAATGAAAATAACATATTTATTGTAGGGGCCAGTTTTGTGAAATTGATTGGGTAAGTTTTGAAAACCATTATATACATTTTTTATAACTAGATTTTTCAGAATTATCAATAGAATTAAAATGATGAAATAATTTGACCATTCTTTTTCATATTATAAATCAATCAGTAATAATTGTCTTCAAATATTATTATAACATATATGCATTCTGAATTTAACTTATTCAAGTGTTACAACAAATTTGTATCCTAAATTTGTGAATTATAATAGTTGACTGATTTATAAATGTACGCTAATACTTTCATTTAGTTATTATCTCCTACTATATTTTTATTATATATAGGGAATTCAAATCTCAAAATATAGAAAGATACAATCTAAATACATTCTACAATTTCTTCATTATATACATTATTATAAAGAATATTTTAATTATATATAATTTTAAGATAATGTATCATAAAATAACAATCTCCTATATACCATTCTTAAAAGTTTAATGGCACATTCCGTTGATAATTTCTTTTGAACCACTTCATATAAAATGAGTTCTGAAGAAGTTTAATTTCTAGATAAATAAAAACAAAAGAACGTTAACAATGCGAATATTCGTCATCATTGCAGTATCATCGGCAAAGTGTTCCAACCATTAATAGATTTTATTCATCCATAATCCGTCAAAGAATTCGGATGCAAAAGATTGGTTTCAATTGATTTTCTGAGAGGGATATCTATTTTCGTTATGTTAGCAGGTCACGAATTCGCAGACATAATGGCATCAGACGCTGATTCTAATATTTTGTATTATATTATTGGTGTTCCATTAGGTCTCGTTGGCGGTTTCAGAATATTTTTCATTTTAATATCTGGGATATCGCACGCATATGTATTTGCATCTTCTTCAGGAGGTAAATCAGCGAGTAATGTGCTGGTCGGTCTTTTTATTCAGCTATTCGGTAGCTTTTTAGCTATTCCATTGTTTTACTTATTTCACGTTTGTAATGTGATGTGTGGTGATTTCGCGAACGGAACAATAGAGGTAAGCAAATAATGGTTTAAAAGATTTGGTGTTTGGTCTCACCCACCAATATTTTTTGGATTGTCGTAGCCAGTTAATTGTGTAGTACTCATTCTCATTTATGTGTTGATAATGGTTCCGATGTAGAGAAATAAGAAGATTAAACGACAATATATTTATTGGACTATTTCAGCTATTTGCTTCATTGTTGCAGTAATCCATCCGTTTATTTACATGAATATATCAAATGGTCTCAGAAAATCGATGGCTAAAGCTACAGGGTTGAATCCTGAAACTGATTTTAAAGGATCTGATAGGGAGTGCCCTGGAAACGCTTTTGGTGGCTGGTATGTGCAAACGATTTAAACACACTTCCAATACATTTTCTACCATTTTAACGCTGGAACGTATATGTAAATGAATTGTATGTACATGTTCTTTATGATGGGTCTTAGTATGGGTTTTGTCATTGTTGCCTTCAAGCATCAAAAATAGTAAATCATGTAAGAAAAAACAGAAAATTACAAACTTCAATATAAAAAGTTGAAAAGGAACTACTATCTGTATCTCGGTTTGTCACCCGTAATAATTTTAATATGTGAGCTTCTCGTTCACGTTCAGGTTAAAGCCCAAGTTAAAAGCGGCGTGAGAACATTCAGATTCGGTTTTGCAGAATATTTTAAAACATTATTGCCACCTGATTGTTACGTCCCAGAGTATAACTTAGCGGCCATGTGCGTTTAGATGTGGCTGGTGTTTTTGGCTATTTTACTTTTTGATGGAACAACAAATGCAAAAGCAAAGAAGAGAGCTGAAAGAATCCTCTATCTGAGAAGATTCAGCTCGCTGAGTTTCAGCTGCTTCGTATTCGGATATGCACTGTCTCAACCTATAAGGAATATATTGCAAATCGAAGCAGGTAAAACTTACATCTGGGACTATATTGGATACATTATTATGTATTTCGTCATCACATTGCTCGTGCATTGCACTTTCGATACATTCGGGGACCGCATGACACCAGACTGGGCCATCAAAAGATTCGGGCACATATTTTCATTCAAAGACAAGTTCACAGATGTTTCGGAGCAGCACTTAAATGTTGATCCAATTAACCTCTTTGAGAAGCTGGAGTGATGAAACTAATCATTATTTGTAGTAATAATTGTTCAAATGTACAAAATTATTTCGTATAATCTTAGTATATAATCTTAGTATGTTATCTTAGTATATTATTGTAATCAAGTTTATGCGTCAAGTGTATGCGTTATGCATTACGTTGTTATTGTTACTCAAACTCTTTTTGTAAACCAATATACTGTTCTCTGAACAACATCAAAGATCGCATCAATACAATCTTATATTTATATATTTTAGGGCTTTTTGTGAAATATATTTGTATAAACCGTTCACTTATTTGCAATTCAATCAACCTTTTAAGATCATTTCAAATAAATTTAAAATTTTATCATTTCTTTTAATACGTCACTTCCCTCTATATTTAGAATCCACTCCAATGAGTCAGGAGTACCAGCAATAACTGATGCAGCTTTTCTCAACCACGCGCAGAATGCCTTAGTCTCAGGTGTACCGCACGTTCACGAACTATAACTTAGTGTACGACGTGACCCTGCTTGAAAAATACGTTGACCGGTCGTATTTGAAGCGTTAAAAGCAGGTGAACACCGTTTTTGAGGCGAATATTGAACGCAAAGAGCAAAAACGGAAGGAAAACGCGTTAATTATGAGCCAAAGATTCGGAACCCCAAACCTCTCAAACCAATCAATAACAAACTCAAGTTTTTTACACTCAAGTTGTGTGAGTAATTAATCGAAAATGGAAGTGAAAAGCAATTTGTAGGTGAATAGTTGTGCAAAAAGCGCTGAGAAAGAGGTGAAGCTCCCAATATATACTTTGTAGAGGAGGAAAACAGTTGATGAGGACGATTTCCTCGAGAGCAATGTGAACGAGATCTTCAAAAGGCTCGACAACGCGAACAAAGAGAAAAAGATGTGAAATATAAGTAGAAATTAAAGTAATTTCATTTCAAGGTTAACACAATTTTTTGAACTATTTTCTTCTTTTTGCCACAATTTTGTTATTTTTCATCATAATTGAAATTTGAATGAACTCAGTTTATTATTCTGTCAAGTGACAGAACAGAATTCAATTTTAATTTGAAAAATATCCACCGTAATTATTATTAGCTCTGTGAACAAATTCGCAGTTTTATTTTCATTTCTGTAGTAATTTAGGTTTGTGATGTTCGAAATTAATTTGCATACCTTATAACATGATTATAACAAGATTAAACAGTATAATATTATCTTTGGTACATTTATGCAGTATCTAGGTTACTTTTAAGCCAACGCCTCAACAATTATCAATAAAGTAACGAACAATAAATCTATGTACTGTACTGAGCTTCTAGCTAACTCTGTAAAGTTAATCGTTTTAAATTGCTTATTTATTTTCTAACCTGATACTACTTTATAAATGCTCGATTGCGAAGCTTTGAAAAAAGTTGGTATTCCTTTAATTTCAATTATTTTGTCCGAGAGTTCAACATCATTTCCTTCCAGTAATATAGTTTCCAGGTTCTGGGCGTTAATTTTGTTCAAAAACGAATCGTTTTCGAATGCGTTGAACCTCAAATCTAATAGTTAAAGGTTCTGGAATGAGCCGCAGAAATCATTTAGGCCACAAAAGGTGATCCTGAGCTCAACTAAGTTATCTAAATTAAGTTAGTTGAACAATGGAATCTGATATTGAATGTTGTAGCACATCTCAATATGTAAAGTTCGCAGACTATTTGAAAAGGAAGAGAGCACACTCAAGTACAGATTCGGAACAAAATAAAACTTCATGTTCTTGCTTCTGAACCTTCTTATTTTGTGCCGGTGCTCAATGTTATATATACAAATCAATGTTATATATACATAGTATTAATATTGTGTAATAACTTCCCATAAATCACTTTCTGAAAATCGAGTCTAATGAATTATGCATTATACTGTAATGTCTATTTCAAAATTTAACTTTTGAAATGATGATTATAACGAAGAAACGAGCTTTATAAAACTTGATATTGTTGATACAGTAAAGAGAATCAAGTAAAATATATCGGCTCACTCTTTTGGTACATCTCATCCACAAGTATCTTTTTAAAACAATATCTTACTTCTGTAACTATGTACGCGTAGTATTGTATATTTACTTGTAGAAATGATAGTATTATTTTATATGTCATTTATCCCTGATTAAAGAGTTATGACATTGTTCCCCGCTCTAAACTTAGAAGCACTACGCGTTGCCGCTGATACGCGCTAGTCCCAAGATTCATACCAGCCATTCCAAAGATAGTTACAAAGATAACTTCCGAGATCAATAATGTTAGTTCAAGTGCCAAACTAACTTAAGTTGTCTGAGGAGGTTATTTAGAGTGACAATCCTAGAAGATGAGGTATGATATTGAGATTAGTTTGAGGTAACGTTATTGTGTAACTAAGTTTGGATTTGTGGATTGTCTTGATTTATGAGATGAAGATGGAATGATTAAATTGAGCCTTAGTACTGATGATAAGGTTACAGTTAAGTGAGTCATTTTATAAATCAAATAGGAATAACAATTGTTACGTGGTTCTTTTATGTTCTTTTTGAGTTGGTAATGAAAATAACATATTAATTGCAGGGGCCAGTTTTGTGAAATTGATTGGGTAAGTTTTGAAAACCTTATTATATACATTTTTTATAACTAGATTTTTCAGAATTATCAATAGAATTAAGATGATGAAATAATTTGACCATTCTTTTTCATATTATAAATCAATCAGTAATATAATTGTCTTCAAATATTATTATAACATACATGCATTCTGAATTTAACTTATTCAAGTGTTTCAACAAATTTGTATCCTAAATTTGTGAATTATAATAGTTGACTGATTTATAAATGTACGCTAATACTTTCATTTAGTTATCTCCTACTATATTTTTATATATATTCAAATCTCAAAATATGAAAGATACAATCTAGAGAAAGATACAATCTAAATACATTCTACAATTTCTTCATTATATACATTATTATAAAGAATATTTTAATTATATATAATTTTAAGATAATGTATCTTAAAATAACAATCTCCTATATACCATTCTTAAAAGTTTAATGGCACATTCCGTTGATAATTTCCTTTAAACCACTTCATATTAAATGAGTTCTGAAGAAGTTTAATTTCTAGATAAATAAAAACAAAAGAACGTTAACAATGCTAATATTCGTCATCATTGCAGTATCATCAGCAAAGCATTCCGACCATTAAAAGATTTTATTCATCCATAATCCGTCAAAGAATTCGGATGCAAAAGACTGGTTTCAATTGATTTTCTGAGAGGGATATCTATTTTCGTTATGTTAGCAGGTCACGAATTCGCAGACATAATGGCTTCAGATGCTGATTCCAATATTTTGTATTATATTATTGGTGTTCCATTAGGTCTCGTTGGCGGTTTCAGAATATTTTTTATTTTAATATCTGGGATATCGCACGCATATGTATTTGCATCTTCCTCAGGAGGTAAATCAGCGAGTAATGTGCTGGTCGGTCTTTTTATTCAGCTATTCGGTAGCTTTTTAGCTATTCCATTGTTTTACTTATTTCACGTTTGTAATGTGATGTGTGGTGATTTCGCGAACGGAACAATAGAGGTAAGCAAATAATGGTTTAAAAGATTTGGTGTTTGGTCTCACCCACCAATATTTTTTGGATTGTCGTAGCCAGTTAATTGTGTAGTACTCATTCTCATTTATGTGTTGATAATGGTTCCGATGTAGAGAAATAAGAAGATTAAACGACAATATATTTATTGGACTATTTCAGCTATTTGCTTCATTGTTGCAGTAATCCATCCGTTTATTTACATGAATATATCAAATGGTCTCAGAAAATCGATGGCTAAAGCTACAGGGTTGAATCCTGAAACTGATTTTAAAGGATCTGATAGGGAGTGCCCTGGAAACGCTTTTGGTGGCTGGTATGTGCAAACGATTTAAACACACTTCCAATACATTTTCTACCATTTTAACGCTGGAACGTATATGTAAATGAATTGTATGTACATGTTCTTTATGATGGGTCTTAGTATGGGTTTTGTCATTGTTGCCTTCAAGCATCAAAAATAGTAAATCATGTAAGAAAAAACAGAAAATTACAAACTTCAATATAAAAAGTTGAAAAGGAACTACTATCTGTATCTCGGTTTGTCACCCGTAATAATTTTAATATGTGAGCTTCTCGTTCACGTTCAAGTTAAAGCTTAGGTTAAAAGTGGTGTGAGAACGTTCAGATTTGGCTTCGTAGAGTTTGTGAAAACATTTTTACCACCTGATTGTTACGTTCCAGAGTATAACTTAGCGGCCATGTGCGTTCAGATGTGGCTGGTGTTTTTGGCTATTTTACTTTTTGATGGAACAACAAATGCAAAAGCAAAGAAGAGAGCTGAAAGAATCCTCTATCTGAGAAGATTCAGCTCGCTCAGTTTCAGCTGCTTTGTATTCGGATATGCACTGTCTCAACCTATCAGGAATTTATTACAGATTGAAGATGGTAAAACTTACATTTGGGACTATATTGGATACATTATTATGTATTTCGTCATCACATTGCTCGTACATTGCACTTTTGACACATTCGGGGACCGCATGACACCAGACTGGGCCATCAAAAGATTCGGGCACATATTTTCATTCAAAGACAAGTTCACAGATGTTTCGGAGCAGCACTTAAATGTTGATCCAATTAATCTCTTTGAGAAGCTGGAGTGATGAAACAAACTATATCTTTTAACTTAAAATAATTGTTCAATTTTTAATTCAGATAACAACTTTACAGCTTAGTTACTGATTTATCCAGCCACAGTCGTTCAACGAACTTAAATACACGAAAGAAAATAGTAGCATGGTTTGTGGAGTGAAATATATAAATTAAATACATTCCTTAAAATAATTGTTCAAATGTACAAAGTCATTTCGTATAATCTTAGTATGTATATTATTGTAATCAAGTTAGGTGTTATGCATTATTCTGCGTTGTTATTATTACTGTTATTATTACAGTGAGCCGATATATATATTACTCACACGTTGCAAACCAATATACTGTTCTCTGAACAACATCAAAGATCGCATCAATGCAATCTTATATATTTTTATATTTTAGGGCTTTCTGTGAAATATATTTGCAAAAACCGTTCACTTATTTGCAATTCAATCAACCTTTTAAGATCATTTCAAATAAATTTAAAATTTTATCATTTCTTTTAAGAAGTCACTTCCCTCTATATTTAGAATCCACTCCAATGAGTCAGGAGTACCAGCAATAACTGATGCAGCTTTTCTCAACCACGCGCAGAATGCCTTAGTCTCAGGTGTACCGCACGTTCACGAACTATAACTTAGTGTACGACGTGACCCTGCTTGAAAAATACGTTGACCGGTCGTATTTGAAGCGTTAAAAGCAGGTGAACACCGTTTTTGAGGCGAATATTGAACGCAAAGAGCAAAAACGGAAGGAAAACGCGTTAATTATGAGCCAAAGATTCGGAACCCCAAACCTCTCAAACCAATCAATAACAAACTCAAGTTTTTTACACTCAAGTTGTGTGAGTAATTAATCGAAAATGGAAGTGAAAAGCAATTTGTAGGTGAATAGTTGTGCAAAAAGCGCTGAGAAAGAGGTGAAGCTCCCAATATATACTTTGTAGAGGAGGAAAACAGTTGATGAGGACGATTTCCTCGAGAGCAATGTGAACGAGATCTTCAAAAGGCTCGACAACGCGAACAAAGAGAAAAAGATGTGAAATATGAGTAGAAATTAAAGTAATTTCATTTCAAGGTTAACACAATTTTTTGAACTATTTTCTTCTTTTTGCCACAATTTTGTTATTTTTCATCATAATTGAAATTTGAATGAACTCAGTTTATTATTCTGTCAAGTGACAGAACAGAATTCAATTTTAATTTGAAAAATAACCACCGTAATTATTATTAGCTCTGTGAACAAATTCGCAGTTTTATTTTCATTTCTGTAGTAATTTAGGTTTGTGATGTTCGAAATTAATTTGCATACCTTATAACATGATTATAACAAGATTAAACAGTATAATATTATCTTTGGTACATTTATGCAGTATCTAGGTTACTTTTAAGCCAACGCCTCAACAATTATCAATAAAGTAACGAACAATAAATCTATGTACTGTACTGAGCTTCTAGCTAACTCTGTAAAGTTAATCGTTTTAAATTGCTTATTTATTTTCTAACCTGATACTACTTTATAAATGCTCGATTGCGAAGCTTTGAAAAAAGTTGGTATTCCTTTAATTTCAATTATTTTGTCCGAGAGTTCAACATCATTTCCTTCCAGTAATATAGTTTCCAGGTTCTGGGCGTTAATTTTGTTCAAAAACGAATCGTTTTCGAATGCGTTGAACCTCAAATCTAATAGTTAAAGGTTCTGGAATGAGCCGCAGAAATCATTTAGGCCACAAAAGGTGATCCTGAGCTCAACTAAGTTATCTAAATTAAGTTAGTTGAACAATGGAATCTGATATTGAATGTTGTAGCACATCTCAATATGTAAAGTTCGCAGACTATTTGAAAAGGAAGAGAGCACACTCAAGTACAGATTCGGAACAAAATAAAACTTCATGTTCTTGCCTATGAACCTTCTTATTTTGTGCCGGTGCTCAATGTTTGTAAATTCTGGAGAACGAGCTCCGTTTAACATCCAATGGAGTGGAAACACAAAATATGTTAATATAAAACGTTGATAATTGATTAATTAATGTTATCCACTTCAAATGTATAATTAAAATTAAATGAACATCTACTAAAACTAAAGTAATTTTATAACTATACAGAGAATATATATTTTAAATAATAATATAATAAACTGTTTAGAATAATAAATAAATTAAATTACTTTCAGTCAGCATCCGGCAATTGACCAAGTGTTCGATAAAACTGCACAATCTTTTTGCAGAGTTCCTTTTACGTAGTTCGAAGAAGATGATGAATTAGTGAAAAAATACTAGTTACATTAACTAAGTCCAATTACAACTCCAAAATTTTTACCTTTTCCTTGCAAAAATACTCTCTAAATTGTAACGTTTGTTAGAGTCAAGGAAAATCCACGTAATTCACCTACAATACCCCCGATTCCGGTACTTCCTGTAATATTAGTATTAGAAATAGATGAATTCGTAATAGACACATTTGTGTTTGAATATTAATACCCCATAAAACCGCCAATATCTTCTCCATTAACGAAATTCCCTCCAACCACACTAGAGTTCTTTATTGAACAATTGTTTGCAGCTTAGATCCCAAAGATTAATCCAAGATAAAGTGCGTTAGTTGAATTTAACTTGACAGAAGTTTTCAAATTAATCACCTCTGCAAAACTGGAATTTTCAAACTAAGATCCAATGAGTCCAAAACTTATAAAAAATTTTCCCTAGATTGAGAAAGTTACATAAGTGTTTTTAAGGGTTGTATTTCCTACACTATATCCTATTAGGCCAAAAGAATCATACCACTGATCACTTGTACTTGTAATATTTTGCTGCAAGCAAACTTTATTTATAAAAATGATAGTTGCATTACTATTATCGAATCCAAGCAGAATTCCAGTTTTGTTAACAAAGATGGAACTAAATTATTAGTAAGTATCAACTATGATGTTAGTAACATTAAGTGTTGAAGTATTAGACATTTATGCGATAATCCCACCAAATATATAACATTTTGAATTAGTTGTTGAGATTGATCCTAGAAGCGAAGCGGTGGAACTATTTCCAATAGTAATTGCAATATTGTTAATAATGAATGTACTCTATATTGTGTTAGAAGTCCCAAACAAGTAAGATGAACAATTACCAACATTGTAAACACTTGGTTTGAAACTTACTTAGTTTATAGCTATAGTAGCAATGTTAACATTTAACCCAATCATTGCAACTGTTAAGGAGCTATTGTATACACCGAATACTTGGTAGCCAGAAATATTGAAAACGCCATTAATATTGCTTATTAAAGTTATATTACCATTTGAAGGTGCAAATGATAAATTTACCAGTAAGTTAGTTATAAACGCACTTGTGGATGAAAAACTGATGATGTTAAATTATGATAGAGCGCTAACAGTAATCTAGCTGTTTAATCTGGAAATTATGTTCATTTAATTTATTATGATTGAAGTATTTGCTGATAAAATGAACGATCCGCTGTTTAAAGTTTATGATCCAACTTAAATCTTTATGTTTGCGAAAGTTTTTTGATTTTAGAATAGAGGATATACATTTGTGGTATACACATTATCAGAAACAGCAATAAATGCATTTTAAATAGTGATACTACTATTAAATACATAACCAGAACTGAAATTACTAGAATTAACTGAATGTGTTTGAGTTTAAATATCAAATACAGATATTAAGACTCCTTAAATACATTTGGAACCATCATCACCAATTATTATATGTACTTCTTAACACGCTCCGTCTAATACAGATAGACCAGTCGGACACACGCATTTACCGTCCATAATAGATTATCCAATAATATTACAAGCACATATATTGCCATTAAAGCTAGAATTTTCAGGACAAATACAAACAGATCGAACTAAATTTGATGATTCTGGGCAAACACAAGATCCATTTCGAACAATTTCATTTGCGTTTGCACACTAACAAATGCCATTCACTCGTTCTTATCCTGTAATAAGACAATTAGATAATACACATGTCTTGTTAATATACTAATACCCAGCGTTATTCGTACAGTTAATTTAATTTATTAAATCAATAATGATGTTTTGCAAGTTTTATATGTTTTCTTAGTTTAAATTCTAATCATCAATCAAAAGCTTAGTAAGATTAGTTTTTACATTTGAAATCGACTAATTTAAATCATTATACATAATTGACATGTTTAATTTTAACTGTTATACATCAGCCTTTGTATTGTTCAGAGACACGTTCAATGAGCTTATGTTGTAATAAATTCTCCAATCTAAAACAGTATCATTTTCTTTTATATATTTTTCTAATTTAGTTGAATTTATAATGATATTGTTTAGTAACTATGTTGAATTGCTGACTATATTTTAATCTAGAAATGTGAAGTTTTACAAAATAAACTTTTCGAGTGCGTTAGAATTATCTTTGATATTATTAGCCAACATTGTTGCATTACTTATTATTCTGTTTTCCAAAACAGAAATATCTTATGAAAAGTTTTATTATAACTGCGAAATATTCTATTTAATATAGTTCGCCAAAACGGATTGTTAATTAAACATCTGGTCCTAGAACTGAGTTACATTTTGCATTATATATTTGTCTAAGTTTTGGAGTTCGTTTTATAGTTCAGTGATTTCATTCCCTATTATATCGGCAAACTAATTAGATTAATCGCGAATGGTTTGTATAATATTTATACAACTATTTTGTTCAAAAACGTAGCCCTGAGCACACTTACAACAGCTACCATCATATATAAATGGATATACACACTGCTACATTCCATTTAGTAATTAACCATTTATTAGGGATTCAGAACACAACCCGTAAACAATATTTGAATTTGAACATAAATCACATTGAACTATAACCTGCATAATATCAAATATTATTAAATTACTGGAATTGCCAACAACCGTTATATTATCAACACATATATATAATCGAGTAATGTTTATTGAAATATTATATATTGTTGAAACAGCAATATATCCGCTAAATCCACTATTGATTAGATTATAACCGGCTAATTTACAATCAATAATGGAAATATTAACATCTATATCATTTACAACATTAACAATTCCAGAAGAATTTAAACTTGATATCCTGTACTGAATAAATGACTAACTAATTGTAATGTACGTATATCCCTCTATTAGTAACGCAGAAACTTACTAACCAGATGCAACAAACACGAGACTACAGTTTAGTATATAAACATCGCATTTTACACATATAAGTGCACCTTAAAACACTTTGAAGTTCAAAGTAATATTAATTTAGGAATCTTAAACAGTTTGTTATACACCTAATCCAAAAAGTACGAATATATTTACAGCATAGTTGTCAATTTATACGTCAATAACAGATTTTTTAATAATATCAGTGTTAATAAATAATTATGCGTTGGTTCTTTAAACTAAATACATTTCATTTACTATTTTAATATCATTTAGTTAGTTAGATTTTTAGCAATAGTAATATTAATTATTATTAAGTAAAATATTGTTTTTACATGTTGTTTGCATGAATTAAAGTTATTTAAAATATATTATAGAAGATAACATACTGCACTTTACAAATAAAGACAGTTTCATTATTTTCCGTAAACATTAAAGGCCTAAACATGCACGCCAACATGAACGGCCTGCCAACCGAATACGGGCGAGTTCTTAGTGCACGAAAATTCGTTCTGATCTTACACATTTCGGGGTACGCGCCTATTCCGCTTTGCCAATCATGTCATAGCTATGTATTTGTGCACTAGCATCACAACTTTTGTCTAAACCATTGGGTGCACGCAGAATCTGAAGAGTTTTAGCCCTTCTCCAACAGCCAAAGTATTTGAATGAGCAATCAAAGATATGCGTGTCTGTGCATTAATTTGTCGGCCATGTAAGTGAGATTCAACAATATTGAAGCATTTCTTCAAATTCTTTATTATAATCGGAGCAGTAAACTCCCAAACGCCAGCTCGTGCCGTCTAGCTGGTAATGCATTGCGGCCTCAATATGTTTTCAGTGGGCTGCCTCTAGTTTCGTGGTTGTATATGTAGTCGTGTTGCAGCTGTTTGTTTGCCTGTAGTTAGTGTGCCGCAATTCTGTTTTCCCAGCGCTTTCTCGGGTTGTGTTACGCCGGTTTGTGCGCGCTGAATTAGTTAGATCACTATATTTTAATATGGCTCGAATAGGTAGAAGCTGACAAAATATGTCAGCCCTTGTCTCGACGCCCGCATTTCTAGAAAAGTGACGCACCACCACCAAATAGGCTGCACAAATTGAACACTCCGACCGTTTTCCTTTGAAACTGCACACGGCGTTAGCGAACAGCGCGACGTAACATATTACCAGACGCCAATAGCTTTCCCGAGCCAAGTATAGAATACGCCGGACCAGAATGACGTCGTAATTTGAACACCGAACACGACGATACGTAGTTTTAGCCGGACTCAAGCGCGTGCAAGCAACGGCGTGGAAACGTCTTTTGATTGCTCTGAGTTCGTTAAGTTACCCACTCGCGTGTCACGTTTTTCCTGATAGTCAGATCTAACGTGTGGCATACAACATATTATCAATTAACAACACGTGAGCTTGTAAAGTAACGAGTTGGATATCCGAGTCCAAAACATCATTCACTCAACACCAGGCGGCCCTTACTTCTTCGAGCACTACTCCGTCGTGAAGAAACAGAGAATTGAATTAAAGTATAATTAGAAATGTGTGAACGAATTGAAGTATTATCACTGTTTTCTAAATTGTGATTTTCTGGCTGTCCATCAAAAGACAATGATGTTAGAATTTCGGTTGACCAAATCATATTTTAAAACGAATCAAAGAACTATGCAAAACAATACTCTGATACAACAAAGAAATTCATGACATCGTAACATTAATATTTTCCGTAAACATTAAAGGCCTAAACATGCACGCCAACACGAACGGCCTGCCAACCGAATACGGGCGAGTTCTTAGTGCACGAAAATTCGTTCTGATCTTACACATTTCGGGGTACGCGCCTATTCCGCTTTGCCAATCATGTCATATCTATGTATTTGTGCACTAGCACAACAATTTTAGTCTAAACCATTGGGTGCACGCAGAATCTGAAGAGTTTTATCCCTTCTCCAACAGCCAAAGTATTTGAATGAGCAATCAAAGATATGCGTGTCTGTGCATTAATTTGTCGGCCATGTAAGTGAGATTCAACAATATTGAGGCATTTCTTCAAATTCTTTATTATAATCGGAGCAGTAAACTCCCAAACGCCAGCTCGTGCCGTCTAGCTGGTAATGCATTGCGGCCTCAATATGTTTTCAGTGGGCTGCCTCTAGTTTCGTGGTTGTATATGTAGTCGTGTTGCAGCTGTTTGTTTGCCTGTAGGTAGTGTGCCGCAATTCTGTTTTCCCAGCGCTTTCTCGGGTTGTGTTACGCCGGTTTGTGCGCGCTGAATTAGTTAGATCACTATATTTTAATATGGCTCGAATAGGTAGAAGCTGACAAAATATGTCAGCCCTTGTCTCGACGCCCGCATTTCTAGAAAAGTGACGCACCACCACCAAATAGGCTGCACAAATTGAACACTCCGACCGTTTTCCTTTGAAACTGCACACGGCGTTAGCGAACAGCGCGACGTAACATATTACCAGACGCCAATAGCTTTCCCGAGCCAAGTATAGAATACGCCGGACCAGAATGACGTCGTAATTTGAACACCGAACACGACGATACGTAGTTTTAGCCGGACTCAAGCGCGTGCAAGCAACGGCGTGGAAACGTCTTTTGATTGCTCTGAGTTCGTTAAGTTACCCACTCGCGTATCACGTTTTTCCTGATAGTCAGATCTAACGTGTGGCATACAAAATATTCTCAGTTAACAACATGTGAGTTTGTAAAGTAACGAGTTGGATATCCGAGTCCAAAACATCATTCACTCAACACCAGGCGGCCCTTTCTTCTTCGAGCACTACTCCGTCGTGAAGAAACAGAGAATCGAATTAAAGTATAATTAGAAATTAGTGAACGAATTGAAGTATAATCACTGTTTTCTAAATTGTGATTTTCTGGCTGCCCGTCAAAAGACAATGATGTTAGAATTTCGGTTGACCAAATCTAATTTTTAAAACGAATCAAAGAACTATACAAAACAATACTCTGATACAACAAAGAAATTCATGACATAGTAACATTAATATTTTCGTAAACATTAAAGGCATAAACATGCACGCCAACATGAACGGCCCGCCAACCGAATACGGGCGAGTTCTTAGTGCACGAAAATTCGTTCTGATCTTACACATTTTGGGGTACGCGCCTATTCCGCTTTGCCAATCATGTCATAGCTATGTATTTGTGCACTAGCACCACAATTTTAGTCTAAACCATTGGGTGCACGCAGAATCTGAAGAATTTTATCCCTTCTCCAACAGCCAAAGTATTTGAATGAGCAATCAAAGATATGCGTATCTGTGCATTAATTAGTCGGCCATGTAAGTGAGATTCAACAATATTGAGGCATTTCTTCAAATTCTTTATTATAATCGGAGCAGTAAACTCCCAAACGCCAGCTCGTGCCGTCTAGCTGGTAATGCATTGCGGCCTCAATATGTTTTCAGTGGGCTGCCTCTAGTTTCGTGGTTGTATATGTAGTCGTGTTGCAGCTGTTTGTTTGCCTGTAGGTAGTGTGCCGCAATTCTGTTTTCCCAGCGCTTTCTCGGGTTGTGTTACGCCGGTTTGTGCGCGCTGAATTAGTTAGATCACTATATTTTAATATGGTTCGAATAGGTAGAAGCTGACAAAATATGTCAGCCCTTGTCTCGACGCCCGTATTTCTAGAAAAGTGACGCACCACCACCAAATAGGCTGCACAAATTGAACACTCCGACCGTTTTCCTTTGAAACTGCACACGGCGTTAGCGAACAGCGCGACGTAACATATTACCAGACGCCAATAGCTTTCCCGAGCCAAGTATAGAATACGCCGGACCAGAATGACGTCGTAATTTGAACACCGAACACGACGATACGTAGTTTTAGCCGGACTCAAGCGCGTGCAAGCAACGGCGTGGAAACGTCTTTTGATTGCTCTGAGTTCGTTAAGTTACCCACTCGCGTGTCACGTTTTTCCTGATAGTCAGATCTAACGTGTGGCATACAACATATTATCAATTAACAACACGTGAGCTTGTAAAGTAACGAGTTGGATATCCGAGTCCAAAACATCATTCACTCAACACCAGGCGGCCCTTACTTCTTCGAGCACTACTCCGTCGTGAAGAAACAGAGAATTGAATTAAAGTATAATTAGAAATGTGTGAACGAATTGAAGTATTATCACTGTTTTCTAAATTGTGATTTTCTGGCTGTCCATCAAAAGACAATGATGTTAGAATTTCGGTTGACCAAATCATATTTTAAAACGAATCAAAGAACTATGCAAAACAATACTCTGATACAACAAAGAAATTCATGACATCGTAACATTAATATTTTCCGTAAACATTAAAGGCCTAAACATGCACGCCAACACGAACGGCCTGCCAACCGAATACGGGCGAGTTCTTAGTGCACGAAAATTCGTTCTGATCTTACACATTTCGGGGTACGCGCCTATTCCGCTTTGCCAATCATGTCATAGCTATGTATTTGTGCACTAGCATCACAACTTTTGTCTAAACCATTGGGTGCACGCAGAATCTGAAGAGTTTTAGCCCTTCTCCAACAGCCAAAGTATTTGAATGAGCAATCAAAGATATGCGTGTCTGTGCATTAATTTGTCGGCCATATAAGTGAGATTCAACAATATTGAGGCATTTCTTCAAATTCTTTATTATAATCGGAGCAGTAAACTCCCAAACGCCAGCTCGTGCCGTCTAGCTGGTAATGCATTGCGGCCTCAATATGTTTTCAGTGGGCTGCCTCTAGTTTCGTGGTTGTATATGTAGTCGTGTTGCAGCTGTTTGTTTGCCTGTAGGTAGTGTGCCGCAATTCTGTTTTCCCAGCGCTTTCTCGGGTTGTGTTACGCCGGTTTGTGCGCGCTGAATTAGTTAGATCACTATATTTTAATATGGCTCGAATAGGTAGAAGCTGACAAAATATGTCAGCCCTTGTCTCGACGCCCGTATTTCTAGAAAAGTGACGCACCACCACCACCAAATAGGCTGCACAAATTGAACACTCCGACCGTTTTCCTTTGAAACTGCACACGGCGTTAGCGAACAGCGCGACGTAACATATTACCAGACGCCAATAGCTTTCCCGAGCCAAGTATAGAATACGCCGGACCAGAATGACGTCGTAATTTGAACACCGAACACGATGATACGTAGTTTTAGCCGGACTCAAGCGCGTGCAAGCAACGGCGTGGAAACGTCTTTTGATTGCTCTGAGTTCGTTAAGTTACCCACTCGCGTGTCACGTTTTTCCTGATAGTCAGATTCTAATGTGTGGCATACAACATATTATCAATTAACAACACGTGAGCTGTAAAGTAACGAGTTGATATCCGAGTCCAAAACATCATTCACTCAACACCAGGCGGCCCTTACTTCTTCGAGCACTACTCCGTCGTGAAGAAACAGAGAATTGAATTAAAGTATAATTAGAAATGTGTGAACGAATTGAAGTATTATCACTGTTTTCTAAATTGTGATTTTCTGGCTGTCCATCAAAAGACAATGATGTTAGAATTTCGGTTGACCAAATCATATTTTAAAACGAATCAAAGAACTATGCAAAACAATACTCTGATACAACAAAGAAATTCATGACATCGTAACATTAATATTTTCCGTAAACATTAAAGGCCTAAACATGCACGCCAACACGAACGGCCTGCCAACCGAATACGGGCGAGTTCTTAGTGCACGAAAATTCGTTCTGATCTTACACATTTCGGGGTACGCGCCTATTCCGCTTTGCCAATCATGTCATATCTATGTATTTGTGCACTAGCACAACAATTTTAGTCTAAACCATTGGGTGCACGCAGAATCTGAAGAGTTTTATCCCTTCTCCAACAGCCAAAGTATTTGAATGAGCAATCAAAGATATGCGTGTCTGTGCATTAATTTGTCGGCCATGTAAGTGAGATTCAACAATATTGAGGCATTTCTTCAAATTCTTTATTATAATCGGAGCAGTAAACTCCCAAACGCCAGCTCGTGCCGTCTAGCTGGTAATGCATTGCGGCCTCAATATGTTTTCAGTGGGCTGCCTCTAGTTTCGTGGTTGTATATGTAGTCGTGTTGCAGCTGTTTGTTTGCCTGTAGTTAGTGTGCCGCAATTCTGTTTTCCCAGCGCTTTCTCAGGTTGTGTTACGCTGGTTTGCGCGCGCTGAATTAGTTAGATCACTATATTTTAATATGGCTCGAATAGGCAGAAGCTGACAAAATATGTCAGCCCTTGTCTCGACGCCCGTATTTCTAGAAAAGTGATGCACCACCACCAAATAGGCTGCACAAATAGAACACTCCGACCGTTTTCCTTTGAAACTGCACACGGCGCTAGCGAACAGCGCGAAGTAACATATTACCAGACGCCAATAGCTTTCCCGAGCCAAGTATAGAATACGCCGGACCAGATTGACGTCGTAATTTGAACACCGAACACGACGATACGTAGTAAACTTATATGTATACTCAAATGAATTGATCAAAGCGAAACAGGAGTATGCTGGTATGGGGCCGTTTAATAATTTTATTTAATCAACTGTATACAGCTAGATACTGCAAAATAATTAATGAGCTTAATAATGTCTCTTAAAATAGTAAATCTGATTTTCAGTTACTGATCTATATTCGTCATCTTTCTTGAGTAAATCATACCACACTTGAGTCACTACATAAATTACAAGAATCGTTCCAGTTCAACTATTGAATGAAATAAATTTTACTGTTCAAGATTTTTTACCAGCATTAAACAATTATAAATGATAACAGGCTGCAATTATCAATAAGTGTGACTAACCCTGTGTATAGCGTGAACCTTCAAAAATATTCCAACTTTCAATTCATTCATTAAGAATTATGAAATCGGAAAATATAACTAGTCCGCTTAGCCAACAATAATTAACTGAATACATATTTGATATAAGACTATATCATAAAATGTATTGATCTCAGTCAATTCAACCTAATAGCTGAAATCAGCCTTTTCATAATTTCTCAAATAAGTGTTCTAAATTTATTTTATATTATTCATAACTGCATCAATATAACGAGTTTTAATTGAAATACACAAAAACATTA
The DNA here is from genome assembly GCA_963988835.1 of Hexamita inflata. Classification (NCBI taxonomy): domain Eukaryota; phylum Fornicata; order Diplomonadida; family Hexamitidae; genus Hexamita; species Hexamita inflata. Next base: position 28,541 of record CAXDID010000696.1, read on the forward strand.
TAGTTTCGACTCTCACTCCGCATGATAATAAATTATTAATTTGTAAATATATTTAAGCACAAATTAATCAATGAGCAAGCTCAATGATCTATGTTTCAAGAATGACATATATTAAGTGCAGTTAACATAATTGTAGCCTTAAGGAATTTTATGATATGTTGATCGTTTGATATATGGTCATTGAAGTCAATTGGCAAGTCAATGAAGTCAATCAAAAAAATATTATTTTCAGAATCAAATGCAACAAATAGATCACAATATGTTTGTAATACGTATCTATAAAGTCAGCCCTGTACAGCCTAATTCATTAATAACTCAAAATTTACATTCATTGATGATTCATATTAATTCAAATATTTAATATTCAGACTTTCTATTACAAATTATATATTCCTTATAATCAATTAAGTTAATTATGAAATATTGTTATTTACCACTTCTCTTCTTTCAATATTAAATATAATTGTCTTTCAATGATCCAAGTATTTAATAAAATTTTAATACAATAATAAATGATTAACTTAGCCATTTAATACTTAGAAATTTCGGTTATTCACCTACAAACTATTTATTACAGTTATATTCACAATAATTAGTAATCATTTAATTCTATCATAATACAGAGAGTAGTAAGTCCAGATCAATATCATTATTTGTCTTAGATTTAGTTCATGTATTCAATTATTACATTTTATAATTTTACTAATATACCCCATCTCAAATATTTAACTATGTATGAAACTGCAGATAACTTTACTCTATTATATTTTAAATATATATTTGCATTAATAAGAAGGCTAATATAACATACTTAAAATATTATTATATATAATAATTTTTTAAACTAAATTTATAATATTGTTCATAACTAGTTTTGCAGCTGTTTCATAAGTTCTCCCAGAAATTTACAAAAATATACTTAGCTGTATTATCTCTTTATATATCAGTTTATTTAGCAGGCCCACAAAATTAGGAGTATTATCGTTGTCAACACTAATTTAAATATATCGAATATTTTAGAGTTAAATAAGTAAATTACTTAATAATGTCATATTATAAAAGTTACATATACAATAGTTTAATACATTAATTTAATCCTTAGCAATAACGTGTAGGCACAGAACTCATCAAAATTATAGAAAATTATATTTACACTACGGAATGAAAAAGTGAAGTGAAATTAATAAATTATAATACTTGAGCCACCCCGAGATAATTAATAAATTTTAGTCACTTCTGTTCAACTCCAATATCAAAATAATAATATTAGCTACCCTATTGCTCGTGCCGTCTAGCTGGTAATGCATTGCGGCCTCAATATGTTTTCAGTGGGCTGCCTCTAGTTTCGTGGTTGTATATGTAGTCGTGTTGCAGCTGTTTGTTTGCCTGTAGTTAGTGTGCCGCAATTCTGTTTTCCCAGCGCTTTCTCAGGTTGTGTTACGCTGGTTTGCGCGCGCTGAATTAGTTAGATCACTATATTTTAATATGGCTCGAATAGGCAGAAGCTGACAAAATATGTCAGCCCTTGTCTCGACGCCCGTATTTCTAGAAAAGTGATGCACCACCACCAAATAGGCTGCACAAATAGAACACTCCGACCGTTTTCCTTTGAAACTGCACACGGCGCTAGCGAACAGCGCGAAGTAACATATTACCAGACGCCAATAGCTTTCCCGAGCCAAGTATAGAATACGCCGGACCAGAATGACGTCGTAATTTGAACACCGAACACGACGATACGTAGTTTTAGCCGGACTCAGGCGCGTGCAAACAACGGCGTGGAAACGTCTTTTGATTGCTCTGAGTTCGTTAAGTTACCCACTCGCGTGTCACGTTTTTCCTGATAGTCAGATCTAACGTGTGGCATACAACATATTATCAATTAACAACACGTGAGCTTGTAAAGTAACGAGTTGGATATCCGAGTCCAAAACATCATTCACTCAACACCAGGCGGCCCTTACTTCTTCGAGCACTACTCCGTCGTGAAGAAACAGAGAATTGAATTAAAGTATAATTAGAAATGTGTGAACGAATTGAAGTATTATCACTGTTTTCTAAATTGTGATTTTCTGGCTGTCCATCAAAAGACAATGATGTTAGAATTTCGGTTGACCAAATCATATTTTAAAACGAATCAAAGAACTATGCAAAACAATACTCTGATACAACAAAGAAATTCATGACATCGTAACATTAATATTTTCCGTAAACATTAAAGGCCTAAACATGCACGCAAACACGAACGGCCTGCCAACCGAATACGGGCGAGTTCTTAGTGCACGAAAATTCGTTCTGATCTTACACATTTCGGGGTACGCGCCTATTCCGCTTTGCCAATCATGTCATAGCTATGTATTTGTGCACTAGCATCACAACTTTTGTCTAAACCATTGGGTGCACGCAGAATCTGAAGAGTTTTAGCCCTTCTCCAACAGCCAAAGTATTTGAATGAGCAATCAAAGATATGCGTGTCTGTGCATTAATTTGTCGGCCATGTAAGTGAGATTCAACAATATTGAGGCATTTCTTCAAATTCTTTATTATAATCGGAGGCAGTAAACTCCCAAACGCCAGCCCATGCCGTCTAGCTGGTAATGCATTGAGGCCTCAATATATTTTCAGTGGGCTGCGTCTAGTTTCGTGGTTGTATATGTAGTCATGTCGCAGCTGTTTGTTTGCGTGCAGTTAATGTGCCGCAATTCTGTTTTCCCAGCGCTTTCTCAGATTGTGTCACGCTAGTTTGCGCGCACTGAATTAATTAGATTACTATATTTCAATATTGTTCGAATAGGCAGAGGGCGATAAAATGTGTCAACCCTAGCGTCGACGCCCGTATTTCTAGAAAAGTGATGCACCACCACCAAATAGGCACTACGAATAGAACATTCCGACTATTTTCCTTTGAAACTGCGCACAGCATTAGCGAGCAGCGCGAAGTAATTTGTTATCAGACGCCAATAGCTTTCCAGAGACAAGTATAGAACACGAAAATACGTAGTTTTAGCTGGACGCAAGCGCATGCCAGCAACAGCGTTGAAACGTATTTAAATTACTCTGAGTTCGTTAAGTTACCCACCTGCGTCTCGCCTCGTTTCTAATAGTCAGATCTAACGTGCGGCATATAATGTATTCTCAATTAACAACACGTGAGCTTGTAAAGTAACGAGTTTGAATATTATAGTCCAAAACAACATTCACTCAACACCAAGCGACCCTTTCTTCTTCGAACACTACTCCGTCGTGTAAAAACAGAGAATTGAATTAAAGTATAATTAGAAATAAGTGATCGAATTGAAGTATCATCACTGTTTTCTGAGTTGTGAGTTTCTGGCTGCCTGTAAAAAGGCAATGATGTTAGAATTTCGGTTGACCAAATCTAATTTTCAAAACGAATCAAAGAACTATTCAAAACAATACTCTGATACAACAAAGAAATCCATGACATAGTAACATTGATATTTTCCGTAAACATTAAAGGCCTAAACATGCACACCAACATGGACGGCCTGCCAACCGAATATGGGCGAGTTCTTAGTGCAAGAAAATTCGTTCTGATTTTGCACATTTTGGGGTACGCGCGTATTCCGCTTTGCCAATCAGGTCATAGCTATGTATTTGTGCACTGCATCAAAATTTTAGTCGAAACCATTGGATGCACGCAGAAACCAAGGAATTTTGTCCCTTCTCGACCAACAGCCAAAGTATTTGAATGAGCAATCAAAGATTAGCGTGTCTGTGCATCAATTTGTTGGCTATGTAAGTGCGATTCAACAATATTGAAGTAATTTCCTCGAATTCTGTATTATCATCGGCGCAGTAAACTCCCAAACGCCAGCCCATGCCGTCTAGCTGGTAATGCATTGCGGCCTCAATATATTTTCAGTGGGCTGCGTCTAGTTTCGTGGTTGTATATGTAGTCAGTGAAATCCACCATATGATAGGAGCGGAATAATATATTATATTAAAGTAAAATATATAGTATAAAATATTATTTTCCACTACAAAACGATTTCTATTTTAATAAGATTAACTTTAGCTTTACATTAGCTTTACATTGTATAATAAATATTATATATTTTGGTATGACAATAATAATTAATGTAAAAATTTAATACAAATATATATTAACGCCAACACTATATATTATAAGCGAAAACAATTAAAACTCACGTTTAAAACTTGTATATTTTAGAAATAATTCTCATTAAGATAATGAGTTTAATTTAATATGTTATTATATATTATAAATTAATATATGCCAATTAATTTGTATATTTATTTTTCTGCGTTACCTATATGTATTACTTAATATAAACGTTAAAAATTGATGTTAAAAATCACACTTCACAATGAATATAATAAATATGTTCAATGAGGCGTGCATGCCCCAATAGCCATTTACTTCAGAATCATAATGCTTAAAGTATGTTTAGGATATGAAGCAGTTTTTGTTGTCCGATTCAATTTCTTTAAAGTAGATTTGGGATAATAAGTATGACGAAAACGACGAGGTTCTGTATAGCGTAGAAAGCAGAATTTATCATTAATTTTTTGGGTAATACAAGGACAATATTGACGATAACGATATATATGAGATGCAGTAATTTTTATCTCAGATTAGGGATAAGTATGCCATTTCTTCAAATTTATTGCCTGGTTTACGCAAATCGAACAAGTAGCTCCACGATTTGCAACTGTTGCTGATGTTACTGACTGGTTCACCTGATTTATCGCAGCCAAATGTGTCTTAAGCGCTTCTTACGGTGTCTACTGTGCGTTCTCGTTGTGAGACGTCTGGTTTTGATCCGAATTTCATTTCGTGCTTGCTTTCGGCAGCGCATTTGCATTCTGATTTCAAGCAGTTTGCGTTCATGATTCCGAATTTCTTTGAGACGACTTAGGTTCCTAGTTTTTCTTCAGCTTAGGTGATAACTGATTTCCTCTTTCAGGGCGTTAAGAGGTTCGAGCATAATTTCTCTGTTTCGTTCAAAGATGCGCTGAACAGGTGCATTCCGCTCCCGGACTACGTTGAACCTGGCGAGCCCGAGTTCCTCAAGTCCGAGGAGCTCAAATTGTACTAGGATTTCATTTATTATGCGTTTGGAGTGAAAACGGAGCACCCTATTAACTTTGCAAAAATTTACTTCAAGAACTACTTGAGTTAATTGTAAGCGAAGGCCGTTTGCAAATCCCTCGAGAAGTGCGTCATGCGCATCCTGAACCTTGAAAACGTTGAGCAAATGCAAAACGTCATATTAATGTTAACAGGAATTCCCATTTAACTAAATCTTGAGAACCCGATTGAGCACTTTTGCAAGGAAACGGAGTCGCTAATTAGTTCCTTCAACAGCAAAAGCTCCTTCAGAATTGAGGAACTGGTTGAGTTCGCTGTGTTCGAGAACTACAAGAAAATAGAAACGTATATTCACGAGGACAAGAGAATAATGCTCTCACTTGATGAAAAAAGTAGAATTGAAAAAGTACTAGGTGCGTTTTAGATCCACTTATTCGGAAGTGACGTGGTGCATAAATAACCAACATTGACGCTCGTGGCCGTGCTGAATAAGCTGCACAGAATTTTGGAGCACGAAGCGATTGGAATCATACCGAAACTGGTACTATACGATCAATAACTGCAAAGCAGAGCGAGCATGCTCCTATTAGGTAAAGAGCTCAACTTTAACTTCATGAAGCTGGAAGTAATCTCAATCCTGAAGAATTTCACGTGCTCGAAGTACATTAGCCTCTTCACGATGTTCCTGAAAGCTTCACAAGCATCCAAAGCATCACAATCAACAGACTGGCAAAACTCACTGGACCTATCGGGATACAACCAATTCTACATACACAATAAAATTGAACTGAAAGTAGCAGAAATAGGCCAGATATCGACTTACATCAACGAACTATTCCAAACCAACAAACTATCACTGCTGAATTTGCATCTGAGCTACTTCGAACCAATTATCAAATTGTAAAAATAATCCGTTATGGCTTTCATCCTCGAGGAGTAGAAACATTTTGAAGACACTTTAATTAAAACGTAATCTAAACTGCTGTATAACACTGATTAGCTCGTGACACAATGCTAGCAAAATTTGGACAGCAATGTTCAAATTGGAGCTGATTATTTGTTCAAACTCTGCAAATATGACGTTCTTTTGCAGCGTGAAGAGCAATACACGACTTTCGTTGTTTCGAATGACATCGCGTCCGTATTCGTGAATGTTTTCAAGCAGCTTGGTCTTAAATATTCTCCAACTCAGGCCACTTTTGCTTTTATGAACTTGTAGAGTATAAAGGAGCAGATATTCCAGGATTTCATGCACTTAAAGGATTTCCCGCTGGATGCTAGCTTATTCGACTAAATTAAATACTTGACCATGTTATTCTCGGAAGATAACGTCTTAGTTGCCTTTTAGGAGGATAAATGGCACGAATCTCTGTGCAAGATGCTTATTACTCCCTGTGAGTTCTTCCTCTTGACGAAGAACAAAACTAATTATAGAGAGTGCCTGTAAATCTCTCTTGAGATGTTCCAACAACATCACACGTTAGAGCGCGCACACAGATTCGGAGTAACTGTTCACCCGAATGATTTCCTCAAGATGAATAGGTCGGCTGAAACAATTTTGAAGGAATTTTAGGCTAAAGCCTTCGAGAATTACATAAAAATGAAGTTCAAATTTGGAAACGAGTTCAAAAGCCTCGGTGAACTGATCGATTTGCTCGAGAAAGAAGATTAAAATGAAAAGAAAGAAGAGAAAGTTGAGAGAATTGATGAGATAACCATGCAGTAAATGCAGGAAGCGGTTACACTCGAATGAATGGTTTTATAATATTATAGATCATTAATTTGTTAAATTACCAAGAATTTGGTATTTAAATTTAATTTGGTATTGAAGTAGACGTGTGAACAATACTGTTTATAAAAGTCATGACTGCTCCCAAATCTGATAGAGAGAATCTGATAGAGAGGAATGCTGTTGTTTTCTTATTGATCATCGTTTAGAAAGGAAAGGAAATGTGATCATCAGAGAAAAAGGGTGACCAGTATAGACGTAATTTACGGGTGATATCTTCTTCTTTTATGATTCAATCGTTATGTTAATTACAATGTGAGCCATATTTATCTGTTCAAAGAAGTTAATCCTAAAATGATTCGATTTGAACACAATATGTATATTTAATAAAAGCTAGGACTGAATTGAACATCCATCTAAAACATTATTTATATATCAGAGAGTGATAGAGTAATATATTTATTACTCAATTAATTAGTCAAATTTAGTACATTTAGATCAACTAACAATCTTAAAACTATCATCAAAAGTAGTTTCCTGATGTTAAATATTATGATATTTGTTATAAGATACCCACTTCATAAATGATATTCTTTTATAGTCTTAGTATAACTTAACAATAAATTTAAGATATGGATTAAATAATTCGGAATAAATAAGAGCTAATGACAGAGAATAAATTAAATGTCGTGAGCAATCCATGGGCGATTCCAAGTCGCCAAGATAAAGCAACAAGTTTGATTAATTCGATGATTAGAACCAACGGGCGCACATATTTGTGGAATTAGTGGAAGAATATTGAATAAGGTGCTCAATTATTGCAAACTGTAAATTGTCTTTAATAAATTGCAACAGCATATGCCGTTATTCCATATTATAATACAACATCTAAAGACGACTACCCCAATATTCACTACAAAAATATTACCACTTTGAACATCATAACATCTGCATTGGACTATATTTTTTCAACTTACTATAAGGCTGATTTGGTCACAGTACTTCCTCCTTTATCTGGCACAGGTGTTTAAGGTTGGTGGGATTGGCAAATAGGAATTACAGAAGCTTTAAATAATATCATCATTTTGATCTTTGATGGAATTACTTAAAACTAAATTAGTTAGTTCGCTGCTTCGTCAAGAAGATTTTTACCAAATTCAACTATGTTTGGATATTTAGCTGGTACAAATGCTTCACCTAATCCATCAACGGGTGGTAACTTGGTTGATACATCTAGAATATGTTTTCTTAGAGGTTTGATAACAAAGAATATAACTGAAGCTGATTTAGCATTTCATGGCTTGGATCATATAATGGATTTTGTAACGACTTCTGACGGGTTTTACAAGGATTATTCGTTTATTCAGCATGAAACTACAGTTGCCTCTGCTAGCTATGGCCTAGTGGTGTTTTCCGGTCTAACCGACATAATTGTGATATTGAACGGTAGTGCTATGTACCACTACAGCAAAACGAGCATCTAAAACATATTCGACTTCATTTTAAATGCTGAAATGCCTTTGCTCTACAATGGGTAGATGATGAACATGGTCAACGGGCGTGGTGTTTCTAGAAACGAGTAAGAGTACAGAAATGGGGCGGAGTTCATCCGTCTTCTTACAGTTTTGAGCGAGTGCGCTCCAAGTAGTTAAATATAATTATAAATGCATAAGTTGATCAAGCATCACGTGAATAAGGCGAAGCCCTTTGCTGATTTTACTTCTCAGCCGTAGTTTGCGCACGATACTATTCTTAGAATACTTAAAAATACTTCGATTCCTGATTTTTAGCCCGAATTCTTGCACAAGCGCTTTTCCTCAATGGCACGTGTGGTGCACCGAAGAGAGAATTTCGCTTTCGCGTTATCCATGCACTCGTATAAAGTAGGTGACTATGAGTCATTCAGCATTGAGAACTTACACGGTTGGTATGGAGGTGACGGCGCTGAGTATATGTATTCTAATTATTAGAAGTAGTACGTTGACTACTTCCCCAGTGTAAATCCATATTTATTATAGGGAACAACTGAACTCACTTCTCACAGAAATGACGGGGATGTTGACGGTGTGAGGAACTACCAAATGAGCAACGCAACTTTCGTGGGCGGAACCGATTTGAACGGGATTGGAGTGGTTGGAATGGAGTTTTACAACTACAATTATAAACTTGGCGGGTTCAGGTCCTGGTTCATGTTCGACCAGTCAGTAATGATAATTGCGAATTATAGCAGCACAGAAAACTACAGGAGCACTTTTTTGAATAGGATATTGGGATCTCTTGACCAAAAGGTGTTCATTGACTCCAAAATGATAACTAATGATCTGAAATCATACACCTGTACTAAACTTTTCGTGTAGGGAACTGGGGTCAACGACTCGATTGGGATCATCTTCCTGAAACCAACTTAAATATTCATTCAGAAAGAGCTCAGAACGGGCGACTGGAACTAAATTGGAGTTGATAGTGGAGCTGTTCAAAGGAATTATGTAACGGGCTACGTTGAGAAAACGAACTCGTTCTTAGAGCTGTAATATGTGATCGTGTTCGGGTGCAACTAAACTGAGTTTGATCTGAAGCAAAATGACTACCATGTTGTGAGCTAAAACAGTTCAATGCACATCATAAAGCACACTGAGAATAACGTTACTTATGAAGCTGCGAACATATTCAACTTAACAGCAGGATAGTCCGTGAGCATAAACAACTTCAAAATCAACTCAAATGCCTCCGTGTTAATCAGAACAGCAGATAAAGTCCAAATATCGATTTCAGACCCGACGTAGAAGTAAACGGCTCTGAATTTCACCCATAACGACCAAGAATAAATTTTGGATGTGAAAGGAGCAGCGGGAGCTAGTTTAGTGTTCGAGTATTAACTAAATAATAAATAGAATAAATGCGGAACAGGATGCGCAATTGGAATCGGTATCGGTGTTACAATAGTAATACTTTTGATGATCATATTCGGAATTATACTCCATAAGGCAAAAATAACTTCAAAATAAAAATCAGTCAACAAACCGAAGTAAGTTAAAAAACCATAACACATGCACAAAACTGGAAGTGATCCAATATTTTGATTTATTTATTATTAATTATATTGTTTTTACCTTGTAGAACCTGAAGTATTATTAAAAATTAGATTAAATCTAAGAATTGAAAATCTTCAATCTAAGTTACATCTAACAACAGACAGTCATCTAACAACAGTCTAAATAACGTATTACAGCATACAACCATATTTTCACCGATAATATATGAGCTAAATCGAAATATATAACTTCTATTACTTTACTTCGTAATTAATACTGTGTTATCAGTGCATAAACGATCTAAAAATGTTATTTATGTTGTCGTAGTGAACTAATTTAATAATTACTATTTGATCATATGGGTAGGTAGGTATTTTCCACTCCATCCCTAAACTCATAGCGTTGCCTAATTTTTATCTCAGATTAGGGATAAGTATGCTATTTCTTCAAATTTATTGCCTGGTTTGCGCAAATCGAACAAGTAGCTCCACGATTTGCAACTGTTGCTGATGTTACTGACTGGTTCACCTGATTTATCGCAGCCAAACGTGTCCTAAGCGCTTCTTACGGTGTCAACTGTGCGTTCTCGTTGCGAGACGTCTGGTTTTGATCCGAATTTCATTTCGTGCTTGCTTTCGGCAGCGCATTTGCATTCTGATTTCAAGTAGTTTGCGTTCATGATTCCGAATTTCTTTGAGACGTCTTAGGTTCCAAGTTTTTCTTCGGCTTAGGTGATAACTGATTTCCTCTTTCAGGGCGTTAAGAGGTTCGAGCATAATTTCTCTGTTTCGTTCAAAGATGCGCTGAACAGGTGCATTCCGCTCCCGGACTACGTTGAACCTGGCGAGCCCGAGTTCCTCAAGTCTGAGGAGCTCAAATTATACTAGGATTTCATTTAGTATGCGTTTGGAGTGAAAACGGAGCACCCAATTCACTTCGCAAAAATCTACTTCAAGAACTACCTGAGTTAATTGTAAGCCAAGGCCGTTTGCAAATCCCTCGAGAAGTGCGTTATGCGCATCCTGAACCTTGAAAACGTTGAGCAAATGCAAAACGTCATATTATTGTTAATCGGAACCCACGTACAACTAAATCTTGAGAGCCCGATTGAGCACTTTTGCAAGGAAACGGAGTCGCTAATTAACGCTTTCAACAGCAAAAGCTCCTTCAGAATTGAGGAACTGGTTGAGTTCGCTGTGTTCGAGAACTTTTAAAAAATTGAACCGTATATTCACGAGGACAAAAAAATTATGTTATCGTTAGATGAAAAAAGTAGAATTGAAAAAGTACTTAGTGCGTTTTAGATCCACTTATTCGGAAATGACGTGGTGCATAAATAACCAACTTTGACGCTCGTGGCCGTGCTGAATAAGCTGCACAGGATGCTGGAGCACGAGGCGATTGGAATCATGCCGAAACTAGTACTATACGATCAATAACTGCAAAGCAGAGCGAGCATGCTGTTATTAGGTAAAGAACTGAACTTTAACTTCATGAAGCTGGAAGTAATCTCAATCCTGAAGAATTTCACGTGCTCGAAGTACATAAGCCTCTTCACGATGTTCCTGAAAGCTTCACAAGCATCCAAAGCATCACAATCTACCGACTGGCAAAACTCACTGGATCTGTCTGGATACAACCAATTCTACATACACAATAAAATTGAACTGAAAGTAGCAGAAATAGGCCAGATATCAACTTACATCAACGAACTATTCCAAACTAACAAAATATCACTGCTAAACTTGCACCTGAGCTACTTCGAACCAATTATTAAATTGTAAAAATAATCCGTTATGGCTTTCATCCTCGAGGAGCAGAAACATTTTGAAGACACTTTAATTAAAACGTAATCTAAACTGCTGTATAACACAGACTAGCTCGTGACACAATGCTAGTAAAATTTGGACAGCAATGTTCAGATTGGAGCTGAATATTTGTTCAAACTCTGCAAATATGACGTTCTTTTGCAGCGTGAAGAGCAATACACGACTTTCGTTGTTTCGAATGACATCGCGTCCGTATTCGTGAATGTTTTCAAGCAGCTTGGTCTTAAATATTCTCCAACTCAAGCGACCTTTGCTTTTATGAACTTGTAGAGTATAAAGGAGCAGATATTCCAGGATTTCATGCACCTGAAGGATTTCCCGCTGGATGCTAGCTTATTCGACTAAATTAAATACTTGACCATGTTATTCTCAGAGGATAATGTTTTAGTTGCCTTTTAGGAGGATAAGTGGCACGAATCTCTGTGCAAGATGCTTATTACTCCCTGTGAGTTCTTCCTCCTGACGAAGAACAAAACTAATTATAGAGAATGTCTGTAGATTTCCCTTGAGATGTTCCAACAACATCACACGTTAGAGCGTGCACACAGATTCGGGGTCACTGTTCACCCGAATGATTTCCTCAAAATGAATAGGTCGGCTGAAACAATTTTGAAGGAATTTTAGGCTAAAGCCTTCGAGAATTACATAAAAATGAAGTTCAAATTTGGAAACGAGTTCAAAAGCCTCGGTGAACTGATCGATTTGCTCGAGAAAGAAGATTAAAATGAAAAGAAAGAAGAGAAAGTTGAGAGAATTGATGAGATAACCATGCAGTAAATGCAGGAAGCGGTTACACTCGAATGAATGGTTTTATAATGTTATAGATCATTAATTTGTTAAAATACCAAGAATTTGGTATATTAATTTAATTTGGTATTGAAGTAGACGTGTGAACAATACTGTTTATAAAAGTCATGACTGCTCCCAAATCTGATAGAGAGAATCTGATAGAGAGGAATGCTGTTGTTTTCTTATTGATCATCGTTTAGAAAGGAAAGGAAATGTGATCATCAGAGAAAAAGGGTGACCAGTATAGACGTAATTTACGGGTGATATCTTCTTCTTTTATGATTCAATCGTTATGTTAATTACAATGTGAGCCATATTTATCTGTTCAAAGAAGTTAATCCTAAAATGATTCGATTTGAACACAATATGTATATTTAATAAAAGCTAGGACTGAATTGAACATCCATCTAAAACATTATTTATATATCAGAGAGTGATAGAGTAATATATTTATTACTCAATTAATTAGTCAAATTTAGTACATTTAGATCAACTAACAATCTTAAAACTATCATCAAAAGTAGTTTCCTGATGTTAAATATTATGATATTTGTTATAAGATACCCACTTCATAAATGATATTCTTTTATAGTCTTAGTATAACTTAACAATAAATTTAAGATATGGATTAAATAATTCGGAATAAATAAGAGCTAATGACAGAGAATAAATTAAATGTCGTGAGCAATCCATGGGCGATTCCAAGTCGCCAAGATAAAGCAACAAGTTTGATTAATTCGATGATTAGAACCAACGGGCGCACATATTTGTGGAATTAGTGGAAGAATATTGAATAAGGTGCTCAATTATTGCAAACTGTAAATTGTCTTTAATAAATTGCAACAGCATATGCCGTTATTCCATATTATAATACAACATCTAAAGACGACTACCCCAATATTCACTACAAAAATATTACCACTTTGAACATCATAACATCTGCATTGGACTATATTTTTTCAACTTACTATAAGGCTGATTTGGTCACAGTACTTCCTCCTTTATCTGGCACAGGTGTTTAAGGTTGGTGGGATTGGCAAATAGGAATTACAGAAGCTTTAAATAATATCATCATTTTGATCTTTGATGGAATTACTTAAAACTAAATTAGTTAGTTCGCTGCTTCGTCAAGAAGATTTTTACCAAATTCAACTATGTTTGGATATTTAGCTGGTACAAATGCTTCACCTAATCCATCAACGGGTGGTAACTTGGTTGATACATCTAGAATATGTTTTCTTAGAGGTTTGATAACAAAGAATATAACTGAAGCTGATTTAGCATTTCATGGCTTGGATCATATAATGGATTTTGTAACGACTTCTGACGGGTTTTACAAGGATTATTCGTTTATTCAGCATGAAACTACAGTTGCCTCTGCTAGCTATGGCCTAGTGGTGTTTTCCGGTCTAACCGACATAATTGTGATATTGAACGGTAGTGCTATGTACCACTACAGCAAAACGAGCATCTAAAACATATTCGACTTCATTTTAAATGCTGAAATGCCTTTGCTCTACAATGGGTAGATGATGAACATGGTCAACGGGCGTGGTGTTTCTAGAAACGAGTAAGAGTACAGAAATGGGGCGGAGTTCATCCGTCTTCTTACAGTTTTGAGCGAGTGCGCTCCAAGTAGTTAAATATAATTATAAATGCATAAGTTGATCAAGCATCACGTGAATAAGGCGAAGCCCTTTGCTGATTTTACTTCTCAGCCGTAGTTTGCGCACGATACTATTCTTAGAATACTTAAAAATACTTCGATTCCTGATTTTTAGCCCGAATTCTTGCACAAGCGCTTTTCCTCAATGGCACGTGTGGTGCACCGAAGAGAGAATTTCGCTTTCGCGTTATCCATGCACTCGTATAAAGTAGGTGACTATGAGTCATTCAGCATTGAGAACTTACACGGTTGGTATGGAGGTGACGGCGCTGAGTATATGTATTCTAATTATTAGAAGTAGTACGTTGACTACTTCCCCAGTGTAAATCCATATTTATTATAGGGAACAACTGAACTCACTTCTCACAGAAATGACGGGGATGTTGACGGTGTGAGGAACTACCAAATGAGCAACGCAACTTTCGTGGGCGGAACCGATTTGAACGGGATTGGAGTGGTTGGAATGGAGTTTTACAACTACAATTATAAACTTGGCGGGTTCAGGTCCTGGTTCATGTTCGACCAGTCAGTAATGATAATTGCGAATTATAGCAGCACAGAAAACTACAGGAGCACTTTTTTGAATAGGATATTGGGATCTCTTGACCAAAAGGTGTTCATTGACTCCAAAATGATAACTAATGATCTGAAATCATACACCTGTACTAAACTTTTCGTGTAGGGAACTGGGGTCAACGACTCGATTGGGATCATCTTCCTGAAACCAACTTAAATATTCATTCAGAAAGAGCTCAGAACGGGCGACTGGAACTAAATTGGAGTTGATAGTGGAGCTGTTCAAAGGAATTATGTAACGGGCTACGTTGACACAATATAATACACATAAATCACTATTATTTACAATTTGCATCAGACTATAATTATAAGTATTAGAAATAACTTTATAGTTTTGGTTAACTTGCGCATATGTCAACTATCTATATGTCTGTTATCATAGACTTTTAGCCCTATATATCATCATTATTAATACAATTAGTAGCAGCGTTTCCCATAATATGAAGCGAATATTATTCATAGAATTTAATTATACAATATAAAATAAATATTAATGAAAACTAGATTAAATAATAGTTGGATTAATGAATACTCAAGTAAATACAAATTCATAAATTATTTTGCACATACTATGCATAAATAAATGGTGTAATAACATTAAATTATTGAATCACGCGCTAAAATTAGAAGCACACAATACTCTTATTGTCCAAGATTCAAACAAAAAACTACCAAAGAATATTTAAACTATTGCTTCTGTAGTTAATAATGTAAATGGTATTTCGATTGTTAGTGAAGATGAGGTATAATATTGAGATTAGTTTGTTGTGACGTTTGATGAGATAATGACGAAATGATTTAATTGAGTTTAATATTGTTGATAAGGTTACAGTAAAGTGAAAATCCAAATGTATTACTTCTCTAATCATGTTCTTCTCATGAAAAAGCTTTTATATTAATAGGTTATTTAAAAGAATATATATAATAGTTGAGAATGTTGACGAGATAATCATGCAAGAAAAAACAGGAAGTGTTACAGGTAGAATGAATGATTCTTTATTGCTTAATGTTGATTAAACCTTCGATAAATAATACAACTATTTCAATCTGATTCTGACAAGACAGTTTGAATGTGATTTACTTTATTTTGAATATTATATTTAATACAAATGTTCACTACTACTATTTACCTTCCATTGGAATCTGAAATTGTTGAATTTGATTATAACTATAAATATAAGAAATAACTCTACGATTTAGGCTAACGGTCACATATATTCACTATTTGTATGCCGGACACTCTTGATTTTTCGCCTATTATGTCATCGTTACGAGTACAATTAGTAATTGCATGTGTATTACACAGTTAGTAAATTAAAACAAGAATTATAATGTATATTGTTTATCACATACTAAAAGTAATGTAAATGTAGTTAGAAACAATTATTAGTCAGGTTACCTGACTCAGGTGATCTAAGGTGTTAGATAATAATATGTTACTGTATTCAATGAATCTTATTTTAAATGTTAAAATTAAAAAATAAATTGTACATCAAATACCAACATATACCAACTAACTTATTTATACATTTTTCACTTTTTCTACATCTTTTTAGCCTTTACCTTTTCAATTGTGAAGGAAATGCCCATTCTAACGAACGCAATTACAAGACCAAGACCTAGGCCAGCTCCAATAATGATTCCTAAATAAATCATTGGCTAGTTATTGTTGTAAGCTTTCATATTGTCTGGGAAGTTACACAAGTTAGGATATGAGCAAGCTTCATTTCTGAATTGGTAGCTGAATTATTTATTGTTTCTTTGAACATAATCGTAAAGGCTGTGGTATTATCTGAATGACTGATATTAATTTTCAGATATCCAGTTTCTTTCTTCACCTGTTACGCAAGTTGGGTAGATTCCATTAAATATTTAACCCTTTGGTCCTAATGTATGATATCTATAAACAGTGTCTTCAGTTGCAAGTTCTGAGTGTAAAGATGTTGCTCTCAAGCTCCAGTGTTTACGAAGGCTCAATCCAGTTGTTAAATTGGTAGCGAGTTCAAGTAAGTTTCTACCGTTTCTTGAGCTGGCAAGACGCTTACCAGTCATTTCTTCTGAGAGATCGTAGATAGTTCTGATCATATCGTGGTGGTCAGTTGGAACTTTAACTACTTTACTTTTTAATGAGTCGAATTTATCCTTTAAAGCTTAATTGTCACCAAAATATGAGATTACGGCTGAAGTTGTGTACAATTGATCATTAGAAAACGGTTAGTGGTTGCATGAATCATCGTAAGTGGCTGAGTTCTGATCCAATTTATCTACTTACTCGTCTTTGTAAAGTGGAACCTCGCGTGCACCGTGGTCTCCAAGGATGACCATAATTGTATTGTTGTGATGTTGTCTCAGGTAATCAGCAACTTAACCGATATAATTATCCGCGTATTTGGCGACGGTGGTGTAACGATCAATCTTTTCGGCCATAACTTCGCTTCCTTCAACGCCCTTTCCAAACTTGAAGCTTTCATAGAATTAAAGGTCGTCTTATCCTGTGAATGGCATGTGAGTATCAACAGTGGCCCAAACACCAAAAATTGGCTTGTTTTGCTTTTATTTGGCTTCATCGAAGTAAGTTTGGAATTGAGCGGCAGTGATTCTATCTGGGATCCATTGTTTGAAAGTGGTGCTTTCAACGTTAAGCTTTTGAGCTTACTCATCAGTTGGGTAGTATTGATAGACTTCATCGAACCAGAGTGGAATAGATGAAAGTTTATCTGGATCTGAGCCAGTTAGGTCTTTTCCTCTGAAGATCCAGTTGTTTTTGCCGTCAAAAGCGAATGGTGATGGAGAAATGTACATGCTGTGGTATCCTTGTTGTCTGAAGAAGCTTGGGAAGTCGTCGACGTCGTTGTAAATGCTCTGGACCATGTTAATTGAGTTCGAGTACGGGATTTCGCCCGTAACGAGTGAGTGCCATCCCAAAAGTGTTGGGAGGCCGCTTGAAGCTAATGATGAGAACGCAACCCCTTGTTCAGATAATTCTTTGAGCTTTGGGAGGTAGGTGCTCTTGTACAGTGGTCCGTCAACAATTTTAGCCTGTGATTCAACTACGTTGTCCTGAATCATGGTTGGTCCTGGGGTGAACGACTCGATGATGACCACGACCACATTCGGCATATCAACTGGAGGGGTAACAACTGGTTCGGTTGGTAAACTTGAGCAGTAGCTCAGGTCTGGGTTGTATGAACAGACAGTTCTCTTTGGGGCGTAAACCATTGGGAATTCGGGTGTAGCTCGTTGGTCTATCCAGTCGTAGTCGGATTTTAATTGGTTGTTCGTTCTGAAGCTGTTGACGGCATTTTCGTATTTTTGGGCGGTCATTTTTGGAATTAAATGGGATTTGTAGAAGTTCCAGTGGGCTGGCGCTGCTTGGCGGTAGGTGGGTGAATCAACGGTCATGAAAACGGTGAATGCGATTACGTTGGCCAGGATGACTGCTGTGGAGGTTAAGTAAAGCAATCTCTTGCTCCTGGCGATCTTGTTGCGGCGCTCGTAGGTCTCAGTGGCGAGGAGGACCTCGGCTTGGAACTCAATCCTGGTCGACTCGCTGTTGGATTGCTTAACGGCCTTTTGTTTCTTGCTTTCCTTGAATTTGCTCATTATGTCGCGGATCAAGCACGTGAAAAAGAAAGTTAAAATCAAAGCGGCTCCGACAAACAAAATGATCCAGTGGACAGGTGAACGCTGAATCAACCCAACGATGACGTTGGAAGCAACGTTTGTGGTGGAAGTTGCGCCTTTAACCGTTAAGGCGTCGTTGAAAAGAGGCTTCTTGCGGAAGTAATACACTTCATAGTAATACTGAGAAGCTAACTGCTGCATTTCCTTACTATTCTCCTCATCAACCGCACATGTGAAGATGATAAGCAAATAGTAAATTGAGAAAACAGTAGATATTGGAACCCTGTACCAAATCTTGTTCGATACACGAGTAAGCACTATATTGGCGAACGCAAAGCAAGCCATGTCCAACAAGTACAAAAATACACAGAGGATAAACAAATCCTGATCAGAAACAATTTATGACTCGGAAGTACTCCAGTCAAAAAATTTAAGACCTGTTAATAGCATTGTGGCCAAGAAAGTTGATATCGCGATATACATTTAATGAGTGATAACACGCATGTTTGGGGTGTGGAATTAATCAAAGTAAAACTTCATTAAACATATTTAAAATGACTGTGTAAAATGATGACCAAAGGTAGAACTAGATTCAAACTAAAATATCGATTAAACATTAAACAGTGAAAACACTGCTATTCACTAAATTTTCAATACAACAATTTTCAAAATACATAAAAGTATTTGAAATAGTTTGAGGTTGCATAAATGTATAAATAAATTCCCATACCGTTTCCATTCAATTTGTGCATGTAACAAAAATACAATAACGTACATTTTCTTCCCAGCCTATACACAAAGTCAGCAGTTTAAACTAAATGATGTTAAGAATATTTAGCTGTTAAGAAAGTTAATTTCATTACCTAAAAGAAACTAATTAATTTACAAAATTTGGAAAATTTGGAAAAAATAACAATAAAAATTTAAACTTTGTATAAAAATTGTACATTGAAGACACAGTTTTCGGAATGAGTTAGATTTGTCATTTATAATTAAACAAAGATCAAGTGTGTTTTAAAATAGTAAATTAGATATTATAGAAAAAGTTAGATAAACTTACAACAAGTATAAAGCGTAGAGAAATAATTACTCTAATTAATTCATGTATTTTTGAGATTCCGTTAGGTATTTCTTTGAATAAAAAACTAAAAATATCACTAAGTTTATGCTACGTTAACTGCAGGGACCCTGCCAGGGAGGTAATTTTATATTGCAATTGGTCATTTTGAGTTGGAGTGATTTTATTCTACCATAAGTATTTTAAAGTCAAATGGTGAAGCACTATTTCGGTAAGAAAAACCCCTTCTTTTGTGATATTTTATGTTGTTTAAATCCTTAAGAATAATTAATAATAGATTTTAATGAAAAAATAGGTCTGTTTAGGTGCGTTTACAAAGTATCTAGTGTTATTTAAGCTTAAAGCAGTATTTACTATATTCTTTTGCGATGTTTAAATACAATATGTTTAAAATCATATTTATACTGATGATAAGGTTACAGTTAAGTGAGTCATTTTAAGTTAAATCAGCTCAACGTTGGTCGTCTAAGGAAACTATTCAGAAAAGTCTGTCTAGAGTCATAATAAAACAAAAAATTTGTTTGCATATTCAATATATGAAATGATTAAAAATTGTAAAATAACTCTTAACATTGAAAATTTCAATTGAAATCGTAAAATATATTAACTTTTTAATTAATTATCACTGGTATACTTTTAAATCTTAACTAAACCCCAGAAAATCGCAAACAAGATAGTTAATTTATGACACTGTTCCCAGGTTTAAACCTTGAACAAATAAGAAACAACGCAAACACAATAACACGCAACTCCCCTACTCAACCAAATGCTGTTATCAACAAAAAGATCTCCAAAACAAACTCCATTAGCCCGAAAAAGCTAACGGAGATGCTGTGAGGAGGTTTGACGTGTGATAACACCACGCGTGATATTTGGTTAGAGAGGAATGCTGTTGTTTTCTTATTGATCATCGTTTAGAAAGGAAAAGAAATGTGATCATCAGAGAAAAAGGGTGACCAGCATAGACGTAAGTTACGGAGTGATGTCTTTCTTTTCTTTTTAATTCAAATATAATAATGATGTTAAAATTTGAATGTGTGTTTGAATGTGTTACGGAGTGATGTCTTCTTTTAAATCTTAACTAAATTAGTGATTTAGAAGTTAGAATTAAATTAAAATTAGAACATTATTATTCTAAATATAACTTAATGTTGCAACATGAATATATACTTGTGTAATTAATTTATTGAGTAATGTTATTCTGTTATATATTAGCAATATTTTAAAATTCAATTATTTATCAAATTCACATTACTAGTACACCATGACACGAAATGAATCCTTTAATAATTATTATCATGTTAACCTAAAACTCATATTAATTTAACTTCACTTCAAATGCTCTTACTTTGTGCAAGCATCGCAGACGATGCGATTTCGTTCAGCTAGTGCTTTTCCACATTAAGTTACGTGAACGGAAACGACTTGACCAAATAGCTGAGCCTTCACTTGATTCCATTCGAGATTCTAGATTTGATCACCGAAGAAAACTTATGTAAAATCTACCTTCCTGGGAAGACCGTGGTCACCCAAATCCACTTCGATGACGTTTCGTTTCCGAAAGCAGGACAAGTCCAAGCCAAGTTCACCTACAAGTACAACCAGGAAATAGTCGTCACTTTTCAATTATCTCCTGCGGACTACGACCACGTAATGGACAAAGAGCACGCGATGTACGAGCTCTGGTACGACGTGAACCTGGTAAAAGTAAACAACTCGGTTAATACCATTTAGCGAACTCGATACAACGGGACTAACTGCTTCCAGAAAGTTCAAATGGAGTACACTGTGTACGGAGACATTGATATAAACGTGATCGCAAACAACTGCGATGTGAAAATTGACCCAGCTCTACAGGTATATTTGGAATTCCAGTCTGGGCTTAGTAACGAGAAAATTCCGATATTGCCGTGTACAGTTGGTTGTTCTTTAAGCGAATATCAAACTAGCTCAACTTTGTTCAATACAATTACGATTTACATGATCAAGAAAACAGCCGCCATAGCAGCTTAACTCGCGAGCTTCTACGAAAAGTTCGTTGAAAACAGAAGGATCAGAATCACGATGAACCTGAAATTCGACACAAACGGAATCAACACTGTCATCACCAAAGAATTGGACAACATTCTGGCCAAAGACACGCACAACTGCAAAACACACGATACACATTTATCCTTGTTCGCGGTTTTGAACTCTGATAGCGTTCAATTGCAGTACAGAGATTCATTCATCAACAGGCTCGAGTGCGACTTACCTGGTGTGGTGAGCGCGAGAGTCGACCTTTACCTCTACGATAACGCAAATTCTTTACGTATCCAAGAAACATACGAAATTGAGGCGTTCAACGAGAATGTGGGCGTCGCGTTCAAAAATATAGAGGAGTCTAACACGCTTAGATTCAACCACGACGACGCAGCCTCCAAAACAATTATGGTTGTCTCCTATCTGAATTCGAGTGGACAAATTATTTACGACCTGATTGTTTACAACGACCCGTTTTACGTCGCCTGCGTGAACAGAGCCGTTCTTCACCTGCACAAAAGCGAGAGCTGCATCGACTACTATTTCGAAAACATCCCGAAATGCGTGTCGAATCTGGTGAAGCCGACCGAGAAGAATAACCTTGGAGTATTCTACCAAGAGAACAAGAAGACCCACTCGCTCGGACTGTACAAGTTCCACAGAGTGGTAGACTACAGTCTATTGAGGCAATAATTGTGTTTCGTGTGCGATGAATATGTAGCTGATACGATTTACGCGAAGTAGACCTGCAAGGAGAATCAAGCCTTCACGAAAGAGAAGATCAAGAGCGCGGAGATAGGCTTCGCGATTATATCTAAGTATGAGTTCATCATCTTCAAAGCCGTCATCGCTGAGTACCAGAACAACTTTACAATATTCATTGTCACAATGTCATTATTTGCAATAGTTATAGCTGTTTCAATTCTATTATTGCAGAAGAAAATGTGAGAATATTATTAATAAAAGTTAGTTTATAATTTTTAAATTCTATCTTATGAAGTGTCTTGATACAAAATCAACCGTTAGTTGTATAATGATAATTATCATGGCTTTGATAACGTCGATTAATTAATGAGTTAAATTAGATACCCATATAAATGTTGCAGATGGACCGCCAGAATGTGGATTTATTCGATTTAAACGATGATTATCAACAGTTTCTAACTATTTAAACATAAACATGGGGAATATTCTGATATTTCAATTCGAGATTATATTATTGGGTTGGTAGAACAGATTCAAATCAAAAGAAGATAATATGAGGATAAATACAAGAGATATTTTAATAATAGATAGCGCAATTAAGATAGGCAACCTAAATGTAAACCTGCTCACGTGTTTGACTATTTTAAAAATCGTCATCGTACTTATGTCTCCACAGAAAATGCAGTTTTTGTAAGTGTAGATATTCTATGTAGGGTTGTAGTTGTCATAAAACTCACCCTTTGTGTAGGAGTGTTATTTAGTTCATATTTCGGATTTGAAAACGAGAAATTTGTATGGCCTTGTTAAGAGCAGATAAAAGTGAGGTATTTGCATATATTTTTTATAAATTTATTGCTAATACCTTGGAGTTTTCATTAAATTCGTGTGTTTGAAGTGGTATATTCTTCGAAATAGTGCTTCACCATTTGACTTTAAAATTCTTATGGTAGAATAAAATCACTCCAACTCAAAATGACCAATTGCAATAAACATAGAATTACCACCCTGCAGTTAACTGTAATGCTGGTTCACCACTTTTATTGCTATTTTGTATTTAGATGACGACATTACACCTTAATATGCAGCCACATGGGAGTATTTGCAGACATTTCAACTTTTGTAACTGAAAGTCATTAATCTGTGGAAGTCGAGCCATTCCTGACCAACCTTTACTTTCATTTTGTTAGATGATAATGAGAGAATAGTATTATAAATCATGTTTTGAACTTGAAGATGATTATTCATCTTTCTCACAACACCTAAATATCAAGTATCTCAACAATTTAACAACTAAATATCTCAATAATTCAAGGATCAACAAATATAACTTATCACATTCTAAATGTCGTAGATTCAAGCATCTCAAAATGAAGTCGGTTATCCCTCAACGATTCAAAATTACTTTTACTTGAAGAAATATAGGAAGTTAGAAATCTGAAAGATTATATTTTATCTTGCTCTTAACAAATTAATATCGCAACCATTCAATAATTTGTTTTCATTCCATCAATTCAAATTCTATCGAATTCTAAATAACATATTCGAGGATCTCAAGTTGAGCGACCATCGCCGAGCAACCCTTACTGTCATTTAATATTGGGGGATAATGTCATAACAGTATTTGAAATAATAGTTTTAACTTGAAAGATTAAATATTATTTTGTTCATACCATCTAAAACTTTTAGATGAGTTGAAGTTATAAGTTTAATCTAAATATCAAACAGTTCAACTTTTAAAATATTCTTTTCATTTTTTCAGATGAAAGAAAAAGCCAAGATACCTGGAATATTATTGTTTATCTATCTCAGCTTATACTCAGGTTTTAATCAGTAACAATATTTATCGCAACTTTTCAAATTCTCTCATTCTCTCAGATGACCATGGTCTCCAGCTTTCCGATGACCCTCTTCTTGCCGGTCTTCTCCGTCTTGATCGAGGAGATCAATTAAACGTTCTTGTTCTTGTCCTTCGCCGGCGCCTTCTTGGCTTCTATCTTCACGCTCGCCTGGCTCTTGGAGCTCCCGCTCTCTCTTCCGCTTGGGCCCGAGGTGGAGCTTCTGGCGGAGCTCTTCTTGTGGCCGCTGGAAGATCCGGAGGTGTTTAGCGGGTCTTGGACTTCCACCTGCTTTTCCTTCTGCGTGGTGTTCCTGGCCTTCCGGGTGTCGTCCGTGTACGAGGTGTACTCAAGGGCCTCCACCTTCATGCCGATCTTCTTGACGGTCCTGGACACCTGGAGGCTCTGCTTCTGGGAAACCACCTTTTGGTCCAGATGCCTCGCGAAGTACATCGTGTTCCTGTTGATGTTGTTCTTGGCCTTCTCTCTTCCCTGCTGCTTCTTCTTCCTTTGATAGATGATTACGAAGATGATGACAACAGAAACTACAATGAAGCCGACGCCGAAGAAGATGATGTAGAGCCAGTTCTGGCTTTGTAGCTAGGAAGCTAGACACTGGCCGTTCGCCTCCTTGTACCCAGCCGGACAGGCCTTCAGGCACACCTGGCTGTACTGGACAGAACCAACGGGACAGGACTCCACGCAGAGCCCGGACGCCGCGTCGAAGACCTGGCCGCCGCAGCTGGGGTAGCAGAAGGTCTTTCCGTCGAGCTGGAGGTACTGGTCGTCCGTCCCGCACTCCTCCGCGCAGAAGGCCTCGGCCCCGCTCTGGCGGTAGAAGACGCACTCGGACGCGCACTCGCTTCCGGACACGAAGAGGCCCAGGGCGGCGCACGAAGGCACGCAGGTCTTCACCTCGGCTCCGCAGTGCAGGAACTGGCCCTCTTGGCAGGCCTCCACGCACACCAGCTTGCCCAGATTAGCGTCAAAGGAAGCCAGCGCGCAGTTCTCCGCGCAGGTCGGCGGCTCGGTGGAGACGTCCAGCACGGAGCAGTTGCGGCAGGCCTGGTCCTTCCCCGCAAAGAGGTCCGGAGAGCCGAGGGCTCTGCAGGACTCCGCGCACTGGGAGTAGCTTTGATCTAGAATGGAGACGTTGACCTTGGCCTTCGGGCTCGGACAGGCCGGGACGCACTTCAGCTCGAAAGTGGAGGTGCTCTGGTCATGGACCTCCTTCGTGAAGATTCCAGATTGACAAGAACCCTGGCAGGTCTTCCCGTCTTCGGAGAGGAACTGGAGGTGTTCGAGGCAGTTGGACACGCACTCCTGCTTCTGGAAGACCTTCTCCTCTTTCTAGCACTCTTCGGTCTGGCAGATGTAGGAGGTTCTGGATTTGTTCGACTTCCTGTAGAACCTGCAGTGCTCCTCGTCTCCCTTGTCCTCGCAGTAGAGCGGGCCCGGGAGTCGGTCGAAGAACTAGCACGAGTCCACTTGCACGCAGGCGAAGTTTCTGGTGGAGACCTGGCCTTCTGGGCACTGGTCCAGGCAGCGCAGTGACACGGCGTTCACCTTCAGGTCCACGGTCTGCCTCGAGGCCTCGCACGCCGGCGTCGTCTGGCACTGGCCCTGGAGGATTTTCTTCTCGGTGTCCTCCAGCGTGCCTCTCTTGAAGACCATTCTGTAGAAGCCCTCTTTCTCTTCGCGGTCCACTATAACTTTCTGGCAGGCCTTCGTGCAGGACAGCCCTGATTCGTCTATCAGCCAGCCGGCCGGGCACTTCTCCACGCACTCGCCGCCCAGGTCCAGCAGGTCCAGGTCTCCGCAGGCCCGGACGCACTGCCAGTTCGTCTTGGTCTCGTTGTTTACGTTCCAGCTGCGGACCACGTGCTTGGGCGTGTCTCCGGAGCAGTCCGCCTCGCAGATCTTCGGCCTGTCGTCGCGCGGGTTCCCGACCGTGTAGAAGGCGCAGAACTTCTGGCAGCGCTGGGTGGCCCGCGAGATGTAGGTGCCTCCGTCGTACACGTCGGACTTGCAGGGGTTGCAGGAGCCGTACCTCTCCTGTTTGTAGAACGGCAGGGGACACGAGTCCGTGCAGGTCCCGTTGTTGTTCACGAGCCCGTTTCCGCAGATCGGCTCGCAGACCAATAGAGTTCCAACAAACTAGTGGATGGCGGCCTCGGCGTAGCTCACCTGGCTGAACTCGTCGTACTCTTCGGTGGCGGTCGTGCAGTCCTCTTTGTTGGGCTTGTAGTCCGGGGAGTTGAGGCAGGTCCCGTTCATGAATTCTATCCCGGAGCAGTTCCAGGTGAACTCGTTCGTGAGGAGGCGCTGGTCGCCCACTTGGACCATGACCTGGTGGAGGCCGGCGGTATCTGAAATGGAGGAGGTGCAGCGGCTGAAGAGGTCGAAGCCGTTCTGGGTGCTGAGCGGGTGGCCGGAGACGTTCAGGAAGTACTATCCAGAAGGGCAATGGCTGGGCTCGAAGCACTCGTTGTCTCTTTCTTCAAGTCCTTCTGGGCACTCCTTGAAGAATCCCTTGACGAACTTCTTCAGGTTGGTGGTGTCGCTTTGACACCCAGATTGAGTTGCGAACTGGCCGTCTGGGCATGAAACGCAGGTAAAGTTGTGTTCGTCAGTATCATTTACAATTCCCATTACGAGTGGACAGTTATAATAACATTATTGTATTGTATTTATTGAATTATTGTACTCGTAGAAGTAATCTGGACATTCAGCTGTGCAAAGAGACATGAACATACATGAATCTTTCGGACATTTATCAACGCACTTAACTGTAACAACGTCCAAAAACTTTCCGTTCTTGCATATCATCATTGTTCCATTCAGGACCACGACCGCTTTGAAATAATTTGCGTATATTTCAAGATCTGGATTGAGAGGATTTATGTAATTTTACTAATACCCATCAAAACTGTAATAGTATCCCATCAGTCTTTCAGTTTCATGTTGGAATTCATTGGACTAAGATAGAGACCTCTGATAATAATCATCAGCGGCGTTAGAGTTGTTCTCGTAGTCGAAGCCGATCACGATTGGGATTGAGTAACTCGAATCAGTCAGTGGATCCACGACGGAAACGTTGATCCTGGGAAGTTTGGATATCTTCTCCAACACCGCTTTGGAGACCTTCGGAACCGGGATGTCCATTCCCTTCTGCACGATCGGGCCGTAGCTGGGCTCCAAATTCAGCCCGCTTGTATCAACTTGTTCCTCATTTTCTACTGAGTTGTCTCCGATATAAATCGCGTCTTCATCTTAAATTTCATTTAATGAATCAAAACAGCTAACTAAGAATATTTTCTTTAGATATTCAGCGTCTGTTACATCGGCTATCATTGGCACTATCGATTTAAGCACTGTTTGCCCGTATATATTCTTTCTGACCTCGTATGTGTCATTAACAACGTATTTCACACTGGAGTAAACGCTCTTTAAATTAGTTCCGTTGTACGCCCTCTATTCGCCTTTTAAAATAACGTCGCCGAAGAAAGTTGAGAGAACTATTTTTTGAAAGTTGTTGAAATTCGCGTTCTTCAGGTAAATCGTTCCACTCGCGCTCACGTTCTGAACGAGGCCCTGAACAGAAGTGAGAACACTTACCAAAAGCTTATCAGCGTTAAATGAACTCAGGTCAATGGACACGTTCATTATGAAGAACCCGTTTTTAATCACCGACTAATCACCCGTTTGAGCGAGCTGAGCCAGGATTGTTGTTGCATTTTATGAATCAAGAGCAAAAGTGAAGAATGAGCGCACATTCACAATTGTCAAATCGATGTCTGAAGCCGAGCCCGAAATGTTCATTCCAGTGTTATTCCACTGCAAAAAATCGATCTCGTCGTCAATCATACACGGAGAAGTCGGAGATAAAATACGTGACTGATTTATCCAGCCACAGTCGTTCAACGAACTCAAATACACGAAAGAAAATAGTAGCGTGGTTTGTGGAGTGAAATATATAAATTAAATACATATTGTGCTATTAAACTCAATATAATAATAAAATCACAAATCTTCTATTTTCTAACACAAAATTCACTTATCTGTCCAACACAATCATAAATATACATACACAAATTTTAAACAGCGCATATAGTTTAGTAAATGCCTTTATACGTAATATTATAACCTGAAACTATTCTGGCTGTTTATAACTTTAGTAGTATTAAATATATAATGTATCTTAAAAATTCTCTCAGATGACCAGTAATACGTCTAACTATGAAAAAATAGGTCTGTTTAGATGCGTTTACAAAGTATCTAGTGTTATTTAAGCTTAAAGCAGTATTTACTATATTCTTTTGCGATGTTTAAATACAATATGTTTAAAATCATATTTACACTGATGATAAGGTTAAGTGAGTCATTTTAGTTAAGTGAGTCATTTTAAGTTAAATCAGCTCAACGTTGGTCGTCTAAGGAAACTATTCAGAAAAGTCTGTCTAAGGTAGGGATGGTTTTTTATACTACTTTATACTACTTTTACGTTTTTATACTTAAGTATAGCATGTAGTATAGATTATACGACTTTTAGAATTTATACTCACTTTTGTTTTATTATGTTTCCTTAGACTCTAAGGAAACATAATAAAACAAAAATTTGTTTGCATATTCAATATATGTAAAATAACTCTTAACATTGAAAATTTCAATTGAAATCGTAAAATATATTAACTTTTTAATTAATTATCACTGGTATACTTTTAAATCTTAACTAAATTAGTTAAATTATCAAATTTCTGAATACATATTTAAGAATATTGTTGAATATTGATTTAGAAGTTAGAATTAAATTAAAATTAGAACATTATTATTCTAAATATAACTTAATGTTGCAACTTGCAACATGAATATATACTTGTGTAATTAATTTATTGAGTAATGTTATTCTGTTTATATTAGCAATATTTTAAAATTCAATTATTTATCAAATTCACATTACTAGTACACCATGACACGAAATGAATCCTTTAATAATTATTATCATGTTAACCTAAAACTCATATTAATTTAACTTCACTTCAAATGCTCTTACTTTGTGCAAGCATCGCAGACGATGCGATTTCGTTCAGCTAGTGCTTTTCCACATTAAGTTACGTGAACGGAAACGACTTGACCAAATAGCTGAGCCTTCACTTGATTCCATTCGAGATTCTAGATTTGATCACCGAAGAAAACTTATGTAAAATCTACCTTCCTGGGAAGACCGTGGTCACCCAAATCCACTTCGATGACGTTTCGTTTCCGAAAGCAGGACAAGTCCAAGCCAAGTTCACCTACAAGTACAACCAGGAAATAGTCGTCACTTTTCAATTATCTCCTGCGGACTACGACCACGTAATGGACAAAGAGCACGCGATGTACGAGCTCTGGTACGACGTGAACCTGGTAAAAGTAAACAACTCGGTTAATACCATTTAGCGAACTCGATACAACGGGACTAACTGCTTCCAGAAAGTTCAAATGGAGTACACTGTGTACGGAGACATTGATATAAACGTGATCGCAAACAACTGCGATGTGAAAATTGACCCAGCTCTACAGGTATATTTGGAATTCCAGTCTGGGCTTAGTAACGAGAAAATTCCGATATTGCCGTGTACAGTTGGTTGTTCTTTAAGCGAATATCAAACTAGCTCAACTTTGTTCAATACAATTACGATTTACAGGATCAAGAAAACAGCCGCCATAGCAGCTTAACTCGCGAGCTTCTACGAAAAGTTCGTTGAAAACAGAAGGATCAGAATCACGATGAACCTGAAATTCGACACAAACGGAATCAACACTGTCATCACCAAAGAATTTGACAACATTCTGGCCAAAGACACGCACAACTGCAAAACACACGATACACATTTATCCTTGTTCGCGGTTTTGAACTCTGATAGCGTTCAATTGCAGTACAGAGATTCATTCATCAACAGGCTCGAGTGCGACCTACCTGGTGTGGTGAGCGCGAGAGTCGACCTTTACCTCTACGATAACGCAAATTCTTTACGTATCCAAGAAACATACGAAATTGAGGCGTTCAACGAGAATGTTGGCGTCGCGTTCAAAAATATAGAGGAGTCTAACACGCTTAGATTCAACCACGACGACGCAGCCTCCAAAACAATTATGGTTGTCTCCTATCTGAATTCGAGTGGACAAATTATTTACGACCTGATTGTTTACAACGACCCGTTTTACGTCGCCTGCGTGAACAGAGCCGTTCTTCACCTGCACAAAAGCGAGAGCTGCATCGACTACTATTTCGAAAACATCCCGAAATGCGTGTCGAATCTGGTGAAGCCGACCGAGAAGAACAACCTTGGAGTATTCTACCAAGAGAACTAGAAGACCCACTCGCTCGGACTGTACAAGTTCCACAGAGTGGTAGACTACAGTCTATTGAGGCAATAATTGTGTTTCGTGTGCGATGAATATGTAGCTGATACGATTTACGCGAAGTAGACCTGCAAGGAGAATCAAGCCTTCACGAAAGAGAAGATCAAGAGCGCGGAGATAGGCTTCGCGATTATATCTAAGTATGAGTTCATCATCTTCAAAGCCGTCATCGCTGAGTACCAGAACAACTTTACAATATTCATTGTCACAATGTCTTTATTTGCAATAGTTATAGCTGTTTCAATTCTATTTTTGCAGAAGAAAATGTGAGAATATTATTAATAAAAGTTAGTTTATAATTTTTAAATTCTATCTTATGAAAGTTTATACATATATACAAAATCAACCGTTAGTTGTATAATGATAATTATCATGGTTGATAACGTCGATTAATTAATGAGTTAAATTAGATACCCATATAAATGTTGCAGATGGACCGCCAGAATGTGGATTTATTCGATTTAAACGATGATTATCAACAGTTTCTAACTATTTAAACATAAACATGGGGAATATTCTGATATTTCAATTCGAGATTATATTATTGGGTTGGTAGAACAGATTCAAATCAAAAGAAGATAATATGAGGATAAATACAAGAGATATTTTAATAATAGATAGCGCAATTAAGATAGGCAACCTAAATGTAAACCTGCTCACGTGTTTGACTATTTTAAAAATCGTCATCGTACTTATGTCTCCACAGAAAATGCAGTTTTTGTAAGTGTAGATATTCTATGTAGGGTTGTAGTTGTCATAAAACTCACCCTTTGTGTAGGAGTGTTATTTAGTTCATATTTCGGATTTGAAAACGAGAAATTTGTATGGCCTTGTTAAGAGCAGATAAAAGTGAGGTATTTACATATATTTTTTATAAATTTATTGCTAATACCTTGGAGTTTTCATTAAATTCGTGTGTTTGAAGTGGTATATTCTTCGAAATAGTGCTTCACCATTTGACTTTAAAATTCTTATGGTAGAATAAAATCACTCCAACTCAAAATGACCAATTGCAATAAACATAAAATTACCACCCTGCAGTTAAGTTTGCTGGTTCACCACTTTTATTGCTATTTTGTATTTAGATGACGACATTACACCTTAATATGCAGCCACATGGGAGTATTTGCAGACATTTCAACTTTTGTAGCTGAAAGTCATTAATCTGTGGAAGTCGAGCCATTCCTGACCAACATTCACTTTCATTTTGTTAGATGATAATGGGAGAGTAGTACTATAAATCATGATTATTCATCTTTCTCACAACACCTGAATATCAAGTATCTCAACAATTTAACAACTAAAGGTCACGATAATTCTAGGCTTTAATCTACAAATATTACTTATCACATTCTAAATGTCGTAGATTCAAGCATCATATAGAAATCTGAAAGATTATATTTTATCTTGCTCTTAACAAATAAATATCGCAACCATTCAATAATTTGTTTTCATTCCATCAATTCAAATTCTATCGAATTCTAAATAACATATTCGAGGATCTCAAGTTGAGCGACCATCGCCGAGCAACCCTTACTGTCATTTAGTATTGGGGGATAATGTCATAACAGCATTTGAAATAATAGTTTTAACTTGAAAGATTAAATATTATTTTGTTCATACCATCTAAAACTTTTAGATGAGTTGAAGTTATAAGTTTAATCTAAATATCAAACAGTTCAACTTTTAAAATATTCTTTTCATTTTTTCAGATATAAGAAAAAGCCAAGATACCTGGAATATTATTGTTTATCTATCTCAGCTTATACTCAGATTTTAATCAGTATTTATCACAACTTTTCAAATTCTCTCATTCTCTCAGATGACCATGGTCTCCAGCTTTCCGATGACCCTCTTCTTGCCGGTCTTCTCGGTCTTGATCGAGGAGATCAGATGCACGTTCTTGTTCTTGTCCTTCGCGGGCGCCTTCTTGGTCTCTATCTTCACGCTGGCCTGGCTCTTGGAGCTCCCGCTTTCTCTTCCGCTGGGGCCGGACGTGGAGCTTCTGGCGGAGCTCTTCTTGTGCCCGCTGGAGGATCCGGAGGTGTTGAGCGGGTCTTGGACTTCCACCTGCTTCTCCTTCTGCGTGGTGTTCCTGGTCTTCCGGGTGTCGTCCGTGTACGAGGTGTACTCCAGGGCCTCCACCTTCATGCCGATCTTCTTGACGGTCCTGGACACCTGGAGGTTCTGCTTCTGGGAAACCACCTTTTGGTCCAGGTGTCTCGCGAAGTACATCGTGTTCCGGTTGATGTTGTTCTTGGCCTTCTCTCTTCCCTGCTGCTTCTTCTTCCTTTAATAGATGATTACGAGTATGATGATTATCGAGATTATCATGAAGCCGACGCCGAAGAAGATGATGTAGAGCCAGTTCTCCGATTGTAACTAAGATGTTAGACACTGGCCGTTCGCCTCTTTGTACCCAGCCGGACAGGCCTTCAGGCACACCTGGCTGTACTGAACGAAGCCAACAGGGCAGGACTCAACGCAGAGCCCGGACGCCGCGTCGAAGACCTGGCCGCCGCAGCTGGGGTAGCAGAAGGTCTTTCCGTCCAGCTGGAGGTACTGGTCGTCCGTCCCGCACTCCTCTGCGCAGAAGGACTCGGCCCCGCGCTGGCGGTAGAAGACGCACTCGGACGCGCACTCGCTTCCGGACACGAAGAGGCCCAGGGCGGCGCACGAAGGCACGCAGGTGTTCACCTCGGCCCCGCGGTGCAGGAACTGGCCCTCGTTGCAGGCCTCCACGCACACCAGCTTGCCCAGGTTCGCGTCGAAGGCGGCCAGCTCGCAGGACTCCGCGCAGGTCGGCGGCTCGGTGGAGACGTCCAGCACGGAGCAGTTGCGGCAGGCCTGGTCCTTCCCCGCGAAGAGGTCCGGAGAGCCGAGGGCCCTGCAGGACTCCGCGCACTGGAAGTAGCTTTGATCTAGAATGGTGACGTTGACCTTGGCCTTCGGGCTCGGACAGGCCAGGACGCACTTCAGCTCGAAAGTGGAGGTGCTCTGGTCATGGACCTCCTTCGTGAAGATTCCAGATTGACAAGAACCCTGGCAGGTCTTCCCGTCTTCGGAGAGGAACTGGAGGTGTTCGAGGCAGTTGGACACGCACTCCTGCTTCTGGAAGACCTTCTCCTCTTTCTCGCACTCTTCGGTCTGGCAGATGTAGGCGGTTCTGGATTCGCTCGACTTCCTGTAGAACCTGCAGTGCTCCTCGTCTCCCTTGTCCTCGCAGTAGAGCGGGCCCGGGAGGCGGTCGAAGAACTTGCACGAGTCCACTGGCACGCAGGTGAAGTTTCTGGTGGAGACCTGGCCTTCTGGGCACTGGTCCAGGCAGCGCAGTGACACATTGTTCACCTTCAGGTCCACCGTCTGCCTCGAGGCCTCGCACGCCGGGGTCGTCTGGCACTGGCCCTGGAGGATTTTCTTCTCGGTGTCCTCCAGCGTGCCTCTCTTGAAGACCATTCTGTAGAAGCCCTCTTTCTCTTCGTGGTTCACCACCACTTTCTGGCAGGCCTTCGTGCAGGACAGCCCGGATTCGTCTATCAGCCAGCCAGCCGGGCACTTCTCCACGCACTCGCCGCCCAGGTCCAGCAGGTCCAGGTCTCCGCAGGCCCGGACGCACTGCCAGTTCGTCTTGGTCTCGTTGTTTACGTTCCAGCTGCGGACCACGTGCTTGGGCGTGTCCCCGGAGCAGTCCGCCTCGCAGATCTTCGGTCTGTCGTCGCGCGGGTTCCCGACCGTGTAGTGAGTGCAGAACTTCTGGCAGCGCTGGGTGGCCCGCGAGATGTAGGTGCCTCCGTCGTACACGTCGGACTTGCAGGGGTTGCAAGAGCCGTACCTCTCCTGTTTGTAGAAGGGCAGGGGACACGAGTCCGTGCAGGTCCCGTTGTTGTTCACGAGTCCGTTTCCGCAGATCGGCTCGCAGACCAGTAGAGTTCCAACAAATTAGTGGATGGCGGCCTCGGCGTAGCTCACCTGGCTGAACTCGTCGTACTCTTCGCTGGCGGTCGTGCAGTCCTCTTTGTTGGGCTTGTAGTCCGGGGAGTTGAGGCAGGTCCCGTTCATGAACTCGATTCCGGAGCAGTTCCAGGTGAACTCGTTCGTGAGGAGGCGTTGATCTCCTACTTGGACCATGACCTGGTGGAGGCCGGTGGTATCAGAAACGGAGGAGGTACAGCGGCTGAAGAGGTCGAAGCCGTTCTGGGCGCTGAGTGGGTGGCCTGAGACGTTCAGGAAGAACTATCCAGAAGGGCACTGGGTGGGCTCGAAGCACTCGCTGTCTCTTTCTTCAAGTCCGTCTGGGCACTCCTTGAAGAATCCCTTAGCGAACTTCTTGAGGTTGGTGGTGTCGCTTTGACATCCAGATTGGGTCGCGAACTGGCCGTCTGGGCACGAAACACAGCTCATGTTCTTTTCATTTGGATTTTCTACAATTCCAGTTTGTAGTGGGCAATCTATATAACAGGTTGTGAATTACTCGGATACAAATTCATAGAATCCATTTGGACATTCAGTTGAGCAAATTGATTAAAACAGGCATTATCCAGGTTGGCATTAGCTCACACAAGCTTGAGCGTTTACATCGAAAAACTTTCCGTTGTTACAAACTAACATGGTTCCATTTAGGCTCACCACTGTTTTGAGTTGATTAGAATAAATTTCTAAATCTGGTTCATCTGGATTCATGATTGATTATGGTATACCAGCGAAGTTATAATAGTACATTGGAAGATATTGGCTCTCGAAGTCGAACTCGTTTGATTTGGTAAAAGACCTCTGATAATAATCGTCTGCAGCGTTGGAGTTGTTCTCGTAGTCGAAGCCGATCACGATTGGGATTTAGTAACTCGAATCCGTAAGCGGATCCACGACCGACACGTTGATCCTGGGAAGTTTTGATATCTTCTCCAGCACCGCTTTGGAGACTTTCGGAACCGGGATGTCCATTCCTTTCTGCACGATCGGGCCGTAGCTGGGCTCCAGATTCAGCCCGCTTGTATCAACGTGTTCCTCGTTTTCAATTGAGTTGTCTCCGATATATACTGCGTCTTCATCCTCAGTTTAATTTTTAATTAATGAGTCGAAGCAGCTGACCAAGTGAATTTTATGAAGGTATTCTGCGTCCGTTATATCAGGTATTTGAGGTATCAATGATTTCAAAATTACGTGTCCTGTTGTATTCCTTCTGACTTCGTACGTGTCATTGATTATGTATTTCAGGCTTGACTGCACTTGATTTATTCCGGTGCCGTTATACACTCTTTATTACCCGCTCAGGGCCACGTTCCCGAAGAATGTTGACAGAACAATGTCCGTGTACTGCTCAGCGTTGAAGTTGACCAGATTCACGCGCCCAGTTACGGTAACGTTCTGCACATTCCCGTACACCGAGTCGAAAACGGAAACAAATAAATTTTGGCCGAATTTTTAGTACTTTCTCTTAATTTCAACGCTGAAATCAACTACGAATAACACATTCTTTAATGATCCTTCCCTCATTATTCGGGCTAAACTGAAGCTCCTCCGGTGACTTTCGTTCATCAACTCGCTGAACTCGCCCAGTTTGTGAACGTTTATAATTGAAAGGTCCATCTCAGAGGAGGTTCCGTTTATGTCCATCCCTTCGTTTTCCCAGTGGGAAAAATCAATAATTGAGTCGATGAAGCAGGGGTAGGAAGGGCGCCAGATACGGCCCTGCATCATGAAGCCGCACTCGTCCAGAGCGTCTGCTACGATTTAATTCAAGAGAATAATCATCTTTGGAGTGGACTTTGTAAGTATGCACGAATAAATGAAAAGGGTGAGGAAATGAATTTTTGCAAATCACAAATTTTACAATAGTAGCTGGATTACATAAAGATGAAATGGAAGACTTTAAGCCTTTGTAGTCAGCGGCTTTCAAAGTTCCGACTACTGGCTACTAGGAAAAGGCTGTATTAGTTTCTGGTTTATGTACTTGTACACTCATTAATGCATATATTTCCGGAAATTAGTGCATTTGTCCATAATTTTCAATTATATCATATAATTCATGCGATTGTCCAAGTAATTCGTAAATAGTAAATAACATTTGTGTTTGTAATTAAATTGTAGGGTAAGTTATTAGAAACGGGTCTTGTTAATGTCCGTCTGGGTTATCAGTAATTAATGGATCTTGTTAACAATTAAATTATGTGATAAATAGTTCTGACTTAAGTTTTACATGTGCGTAGTAAATATA
The DNA here is from genome assembly GCA_963988835.1 of Hexamita inflata. Classification (NCBI taxonomy): domain Eukaryota; phylum Fornicata; order Diplomonadida; family Hexamitidae; genus Hexamita; species Hexamita inflata. The sequence goes on from CAXDID010000696.1 coordinate 65,122, forward strand.
TAGTTAACGTTTTACTATTTCCAGTGTAACACATTAGATATCCAGTCCTGGTAATTTTAGTAAAGGATATGTATTTCCGACAGAAATTAATGTTGAAAACGCATTTATTGAGATTGATGATAATGTTTACACCACAGTGTATCCTCTATTTTAAAGTTAGTCTTCATTCATTAATATTTATATTTAGTGTGGAACTCAAACAATAACTGGTGGTTCATTCATTTCTGAAAATTATAACATCGCAATAATAGAAATGAGTATTTTATCAAAGATAAATAACAATATATCAGTAACTACTGGTGTACTTAATATATTACAATAAAATTCTAATAATACAAATATTTAGAATTTACTTGTAAATTTTACTTTCACCCTTTAAAATGGAAACATAACACTCATAAATAGTATGTCTGGTATGTAAAATATTACTAATTATCAAATTTCTGGGTTATATTAAAGTTATAAATGTATCTCGCTTATCTCACTTATTACAAGTTCAACCACTATAATTGTTAACAATCTTAATTTCTAACCTTCTATATTTAGGGTTGGAAACTATTCATCATATTTATTAAGTTCAGTTAACTAAAGCGCAATAACATTAAATAATATCGCTATTATTATAGGAAATATTTCTAAATTTCAAGAATTAATTTCTAAAAGTTATTAGAGTAATTATAATTTCGGTGGTATTATAACTTATCTTAACGGCACTTGTGTGAATATCAACTTCATAATTTCAAGCTGCTATCATAACATCAGTACTGCATTTCTTCAAAATTCTGGGTTCCTTATTGGATATGCACAAGGTAATACTAGTAACGTAACCATCGCAAATGCATGTATGTAATATGAATTTATAAGTCCGGCTTATTATAATCGTTTTGGAATAATAGGAATGATTGATAGCAATCTGTCATTTTCTGAAGCTTAAATTTCTGTAGTAGGGCAATTGACACAATATGAAACTTTTGGCATTATAGGTCATCAAACGAAGCTTTCGAATTTATCTCAGATAAATAATCTGTACGTGGTTCTGAATATTTAAAGTAATTTGTCGAATCCCGGTAATCACACTGGTATAGGGCCTTTGTTCGGTGCGAATTTCGCTAAAGTAAACTAAATACATAATACTCTTGTTAACAATAGTAATGTTTGTTCGTACTATTATAACGGTGGACTTATGGGAACGCTTAGCTACACTACCGCAGAATTATAAAATATTACAGTGTAATTTGTGAATATGACCAATTTCGGGTTTGGATCTGGCGGTCTATTAGGTTACGCTTACAATTCAATAATTACAATATCGAACACAACAATAAATTCGATTCGTATTTCTGGCCCTAATGGTAATGGAATCGTTTTAGGGTTTAATTAGGGCGGGAATACATTTAAGATTTAGAACTCCAAATCAATTGGAAGTAATTACATAAATAAAGTATTAAAAGCGAACTGTGATAGTTTTATAAATACTGTCGGATCAGTAACTTAGTGTTGAATGAGTTATATATTATTAATTATTATATAAAATTATAAATGATTCGACTTAATATCGCCTGAAGTCAGATACCTTGAAAATACTTTGTTCAAGATAATATTTGAGTATATATTATTAATATAAAGACTGTTTCAAAAGTTTCAATTATTGTTTGCAATACGTACAATTGCTCAACACCCAATTTTAAATGAGCTACTGTGTTCTGTGTAACCAATGGTGTTTTCGTTGGTAATAAGCAAATATTGCATAGAATAGCGGGTGGTTACTATTTATCAGCATTCTACTTCCATATTTAAAGTCCACGAATGTTCTATTTTGTACGTATGTTTTATCTTTCACCGACGCCCGAGAAATATCAACCTAATACGAACCAGTTGATATCACAAACTGCGTATTACAACGTCAATTGCTGTATTTAGATTGCGTTTGTTGTCGGTTTATGTAATACTAATATTTATTGAGTGTTGGGTAATATTGTTGTAAACAAAAATAGTCAGAGTACTCGGTCGGCAGCTAGACAGAATCAAAGTTATGAAGTATTATGAATATTTATAGAAGTTAAAAACACTGCCTCAATTAATGATATTGTTAATATTATTCTTAAATCTACTTTTAAAAGAATCGCTCTGTTATGTATTTTGGGTGAATACTACATGCATCATGCAATGAGATGTTATTTATGATAAGAATTTTGCTTATGTATTCTACTGAGGTTTGTAAAATAGTTTGGTACTAGTATTAAATATTAAACAAATTACAAATGTTATATATGTGCTATTATTGTTTATTATATATATTTTGAACCAATAACTCAAGTAACCGGTTACAAAATATTTATTAAACGATATTTTCTATTTTTAAATATTTTATATATAAACTCAATTTACAAAAGACAAATGAAAGATACACATTATTGCCATTTTTTGTGCTTGGTTTAATGTTATATTAAACTGCGCTAAATACTTTTTGACAAATTATTGACTGGAGCTCAAACAAATTAAACGAAACTGTAAAAGCATAACTCATTTATTGAAACCATGTATGAAAGCTTTTAAAGAACGCATACTGCACCAATACATTATACCGATTCCGATGCATACGAGTCATATATTGCAGTCATCTGTATATTGAACTTAAGAACTGAGCATAAATTACATCATAGAATTATACTTTAAAGTATAATTTAATGTGCATCTGATAGGAATTAAACGATTCACTCTATATCAAAAAGAAATTACAGGCACAACTATAAATATATTCAATATGTTAAATCATATCTTTCACGCTGCATTGCTGATAGTTTATACAATATCTTGTCAAATCGGTCTTTCAACAAGATTTATTGCTGCTTAAAATACGCATAGAGTGAGAAGCATGTATCTTCTCCTGTTAGAGGGAATCTATTAAATTGTTGTGAGAATTGACAAAAATCGTTAGAATATACTACTCTGTCGGTCAAGCGAATTTTAGTGTTTTAGTTGTTAATAATATTATATAATATATTTTAGTATAAATATGTTGTCTTCTATTATACTAGCATTTAAATAGCTAAATTATAACAATTAACAATGTTTTAATAACATATTGTTAAACAACTTACAATACAACTATTGTTAAAAAGTTAATTCACTAAACAACATGAAATTTGATAGTTAAATGTATTTTACGTAAAAGTCTAACAATATTCATTTGTTTTTATATACCAATACAACGCAACAATCAAATATAAAGTTTTCCGTTAGCAATATGGAAATTAATACGTTTGCCATATTTGGATTTAGTTAGAATAAATAGATCATCCAAGATTCTATAATTAATGTAACTTTAAAAATTTAAGTATTAGTAGGAACATTATTATGTAAGTTATGCGATTTGGAAGTTAATGATTGTACATTTATATTTGTAGCTTCAGGACAATAAATATCAGGTATGATAATAGAATCTATAGCAAATATAATAATTTAGCGTTCGTTTATTTAAAATAGAATCTCCAGCATGAATTCTTCTGGTTTAATAAATATTATAAATTCTTTTACTACAATTTAAATAAATAATTGTAAACTAGCCGGTAGCAATGCACTACAAAATGACAACAACGGATATATATCTTCTGTTGTAATTATCAATGTTTAGTTAAATATGAACTACTTTCACATATGTGTTGATGCTACTAAACGGTTTGGAATTAACAGTATATCTATAAATATCAACGAAAGTGAGATTATACAATGCGATATATGTCACAACCAATATGTAGTATATGGCTTGTGTTCTGATCCACTATAATTTGGTTAGTTTATTAACGGAACGCATTCATGCGTTCATCCATTTGAATTTGTTGAAAATAAGTGTGTTTGTATTAATGGATATATATTGAATGGTACATTGTGCATTAATATATTAGATTCAATTAGTTAGATATACCATTTAACAAGTAATTAAGACTTCAATATAAGTGGTATTGAAAATAGTATTATATCTAATTATTCAAAATGTGATAATAATTTACAATTGAATACATCTGTTTTAGACTGGAGAATATTCTATAATATTTCATCTATAAATTAAGTCGTTTCGTCTTTGAACTAAACGATTAATGCTATAAATATGAGTCTTTAATAAGTCAATGATTCGTTGACAATTTCTAACTAAATTATTAAAGAATAGTAAAATATAATAAGTAACCTAAAACAGCAGATCAATTGTACAAGTACTTTTGGCTACGCAGTTGTTAATGGTGTCTGCGTTTAAGTTTCTTGTCCTATTTCTGGCCAACAAAGTGTTAATGGAATCTGTCAATGTACTATCATAAATTCAATTGTTTAAAACGGTATTTGTATGTGTCCATCTAACTCTAGTATAATTTAAAACGTTTGTGTTTGCAATATTGTTGGCTAAGCTATCAAAAATGGTGAGTGCGCTTGTTAAACTAATGGCGCTTTTGTAGAAAATGAAGCTTGTACGTGTGGAATTAATAGCATAAATTAATCGAATGTATGTAGCTGTCCGTCAGGGGCTGCATTAGTTTCTGGTTTATGTACTTGTACACTCATTAATGCATATATTTCCGGAAATTAGTGCATTTGTCCATAATTTTCAATTATATCATATAATTCATGCGAGTGTCCAAGTAATTCGTAAATAGTAAATAACATTTGTGTTTGTAATTAAATTGTAGGGTAAGTTATTAGAAACGGGTCTTGTTAATGTCCGTCTGGGTTATCAGTAATTAATGGATCTTGTTAACAATTAAATTATGTGATAAATAGTTCTGACTTAAGTTTTACATGTGCGTAGTAAATATATAGTTAACGTTTTACTATTTCCAGTGTAACACATTAGATATCCAGTCCTGGTAATTTTAGTAAAGGATATGTATTTCCGACAGAAATTAATGTTGAAAACGCATTTATTGAGATTGATGATAATGTTTACACCACAGTGTATCCTCTATTTTAAAGTTAGTCTTCATTCATTAATATTTATATTTAGTGTGGAACTCAAACAATAACTGGTGGTTCATTCATTTCTGAAAATTATAACATCGCAATAATAGAAATGAGTATTTTATCAAAGATAAATAACAATATATCAGTAACTACTGGTGTACTTAATATATTACAATAAAATTCTAATAATACAAATATTTAGAATTTACTTGTAAATTTTACTTTCACCCTTTAAAATGGAAACATAACACTCATAAATAGTATGTCTGGTATGTAAAATATTACTAATTATCAAATTTCTGGGTTATATTAAAGTTATAAATGTATCTCGCTTATCTCACTTATTACAAGTTCAACCACTATAATTGTTAACAATCTTAATTTCTAACCTTCTATATTTAGGGTTGGAAACTATTCATCATATTTATTAAGTTCAGTTAACTAAAGCGCAATAACATTAAATAATATCGCTATTATTATAGGAAATATTTCTAAATTTCAAGAATTAATTTCTAAAAGTTATTAGAGTAATTATAATTTCGGTGGTATTATAACTTATCTTAACGGCACTTGTGTGAATATCAACTTCATAATTTCAAGCTGCTATCATAACATCAGTACTGCATTTCTTCAAAATTCTGGGTTCCTTATTGGATATGCACAAGGTAATACTAGTAACGTAACCATCGCAAATGCATGTATGTAATATGAATTTATAAGTCCGGCTTATTATAATCGTTTTGGAATAATAGGAATGATTGATAGCAATCTGTCATTTTCTGAAGCTTAAATTTCTGTAGTAGGGCAATTGACACAATATGAAACTTTTGGCATTATAGGTCATCAAACAAAGCTTTCGAATTTATCTCAGATAAATAATCTGTACGTGGTTCTGAATATTTAAAGTAATTTGTCGAATCCCGGTAATCACACTGGTATAGGGCCTTTGTTCGGTGCGAATTTCGCTAAAGTAAACTAAATACATAATACTCTTGTTAACAATAGTAATGTTTGTTCGTACTATTATAACGGTGGACTTATGGGAACGCTTAGCTACACTACCGCAGAATTATAAAATATTACAGTGTAATTTGTGAATATGACCAATTTCGGGTTTGGATCTGGCGGTCTATTAGGTTACGCTTACAATTCAATAATTACAATATCGAACACAACAATAAATTCGATTCGTATTTCTGGCCCTAATGGTAATGGAATCGTTTTAGGGTTTAATTAGGGCGGGAATACATTTAAGATTTAGAACTCCAAATCAATTGGAAGTAATTACATAAATAAAGTATTAAAAGCGAACTGTGATAGTTTTATAAATACTGTCGGATCAGTAACTTAGTGTTGAATGAGTTATATATTATTAATTATTATATAAAATTATAAATGATTCGACTTAATATCGCCTGAAGTCAGATACCTTGAAAATACTTTGTTCAAGATAATATTTGAGTATATATTATTAATATAAAGACTGTTTCAAAAGTTTCAATTATTGTTTGCAATACGTACAATTGCTCAACACCCAATTTTAAATGAGCTACTGTGTTCTGTGTAACCAATGGTGTTTTCGTTGGTAATAAGCAAATATTGCATAGAATAGCGGGTGGTTACTATTTATCAGCATTCTACTTCCATATTTAAAGTCCACGAATGTTCTATTTTGTACGTATGTTTTATCTTTCACCGACGCCCGAGAAATATCAACCTAATACGAACCAGTTGATATCACAAACTGCGTATTACAACGTCAATTGCTGTATTTAGATTGCGTTTGTTGTCGGTTTATGTAATACTAATATTTATTGAGTGTTGGGTAATATTGTTGTAAACAAAAATAGTCAGAGTACTCGGTCGGCAGCTAGACAGAATCAAAGTTATGAAGTATTATGAATATTTATAGAAGTTAAAAACACTGCCTCAATTAATGATATTGTTAATATTATTCTTAAATCTACTTTTAAAAGAATCGCTCTGTTATGTATTTTGGGTGAATACTACATGCATCATGCAATGAGATGTTATTTATGATAAGAATTTTGCTTATGTATTCTACTGAGGTTTGTAAAATAGTTTGGTACTAGTATTAAATATTAAACAAATTACAAATGTTATATATGTGCTATTATTGTTTATTATATATATTTTGAACCAATAACTCAAGTAACCGGTTACAAAATATTTATTAAACGATATTTTCTATTTTTAAATATTTTATATATAAACTCAATTTACAAAAGACAAATGAAAGATACACATTATTGCCATTTTTTGTGCTTGGTTTAATGTTATATTAAACTGCGCTAAATACTTTTTGACAAATTATTGACTGGAGCTCAAACAAATTAAACGAAACTGTAAAAGCATAACTCATTTATTGAAACCATGTATGAAAGCTTTTAAAGAACGCATACTGCACCAATACATTATACCGATTCCGATGCATACGAGTCATATATTGCAGTCATCTGTATATTGAACTTAAGAACTGAGCATAAATTACATCATAGAATTATACTTTAAAGTATAATTTAATGTGCATCTGATAGGAATTAAACGATTCACTCTATATCAAAAAGAAATTACAGGCACAACTATAAATATATTCAATATGTTAAATCATATCTTTCACGCTGCATTGCTGATAGTTTATACAATATCTTGTCAAATCGGTCTTTCAACAAGATTTATTGCTGCTTAAAATACGCATAGAGTGAGAAGCATGTATCTTCTCCTGTTAGAGGGAATCTATTAAATTGTTGTGAGAATTGACAAAAATCGTTAGAATATACTACTCTGTCGGTCAAGCGAATTTTAGTGTTTTAGTTGTTAATAATATTATATAATATATTTTAGTATAAATATGTTGTCTTCTATTATACTAGCATTTAAATAGCTAAATTATAACAATTAACAATGTTTTAATAACATATTGTTAAACAACTTACAATACAACTATTGTTAAAAAGTTAATTCACTAAACAACATGAAATTTGATAGTTAAATGTATTTTACGTAAAAGTCTAACAATATTCATTTGTTTTTATATACCAATACAACGCAACAATCAAATATAAAGTTTTCCGTTAGCAATATGGAAATTAATACGTTTGCCATATTTGGATTTAGTTAGAATAAATAGATCATCCAAGATTCTATAATTAATGTAACTTTAAAAATTTAAGTATTAGTAGGAACATTATTATGTAAGTTATGCGATTTGGAAGTTAATGATTGTACATTTATATTTGTAGCTTCAGGACAATAAATATCAGGTATGATAATAGAATCTATAGCAAATATAATAATTTAGCGTTCGTTTATTTAAAATAGAATCTCCAGCATGAATTCTTCTGGTTTAATAAATATTATAAATTCTTTTACTACAATTTAAATAAATAATTGTAAACTAGCCGGTAGCAATGCACTACAAAATGACAACAACGGATATATATCTTCTGTTGTAATTATCAATGTTTAGTTAAATATGAACTACTTTCACATATGTGTTGATGCTACTAAACGGTTTGGAATTAACAGTATATCTATAAATATCAACGAAAGTGAGATTATACAATGCGATATATGTCACAACCAATATGTAGTATATGGCTTGTGTTCTGATCCACTATAATTTGGTTAGTTTATTAACGGAACGCATTCATGCGTTCATCCATTTGAATTTGTTGAAAATAAGTGTGTTTGTATTAATGGATATATATTGAATGGTACATTGTGCATTAATATATTAGATTCAATTAGTTAGATATACCATTTAACAAGTAATTAAGACTTCAATATAAGTGGTATTGAAAATAGTATTATATCTAATTATTCAAAATGTGATAATAATTTACAATTGAATACATCTGTTTTAGACTGGAGAATATTCTATAATATTTCATCTATAAATTAAGTCGTTTCGTCTTTGAACTAAACGATTAATGCTATAAATATGAGTCTTTAATAAGTCAATGATTCGTTGACAATTTCTAACTAAATTATTAAAGAATAGTAAAATATAATAAGTAACCTAAAACAGCAGATCAATTGTACAAGTACTTTTGGCTACGCAGTTGTTAATGGTGTCTGCGTTTAAGTTTCTTGTCCTATTTCTGGCCAACAAAGTGTTAATGGAATCTGTCAATGTACTATCATAAATTCAATTGTTTAAAACGGTATTTGTATGTGTCCATCTAACTCTAGTATAATTTAAAACGTTTGTGTTTGCAATATTGTTGGCTAAGCTATCAAAAATGGTGAGTGCGCTTGTTAAACTAATGGCGCTTTTGTAGAAAATGAAGCTTGTACGTGTGGAATTAATAGCATAAATTAATCGAATGTATGTAGCTGTCCGTCAGGGGCTGCATTAGTTTCTGGTTTATGTACTTGTACACTCATTAATGCATATATTTCCGGAAATTAGTGCATTTGTCCATAATTTTCAATTATATCATATAATTCATGCGATTGTCCAAGTAATTCGTAAATAGTAAATAACATTTGTGTTTGTAATTAAATTGTAGGGTAAGTTATTAGAAACGGGTCTTGTTAATGTCCGTCTGGGTTATCAGTAATTAATGGATCTTGTTAACAATTAAATTATGTGATAAATAGTTCTGACTTAAGTTTTACATGTGCGTAGTAAATATATAGTTAACGTTTTACTATTTCCAGTGTAACACATTAGATATCCAGTCCTGGTAATTTTAGTAAAGGATATGTATTTCCGACAGAAATTAATGTTGAAAACGCATTTATTGAGATTGATGATAATGTTTACACCACAGTGTATCCTCTATTTTAAAGTTAGTCTTCATTCATTAATATTTATATTTAGTGTGGAACTCAAACAATAACTGGTGGTTCATTCATTTCTGAAAATTATAACATCGCAATAATAGAAATGAGTATTTTATCAAAGATAAATAACAATATATCAGTAACTACTGGTGTACTTAATATATTACAATAAAATTCTAATAATACAAATATTTAGAATTTACTTGTAAATTTTACTTTCACCCTTTAAAATGGAAACATAACACTCATAAATAGTATGTCTGGTATGTAAAATATTACTAATTATCAAATTTCTGGGTTATATTAAAGTTATAAATGTATCTCGCTTATCTCACTTATTACAAGTTCAACCACTATAATTGTTAACAATCTTAATTTCTAACCTTCTATATTTAGGGTTGGAAACTATTCATCATATTTATTAAGTTCAGTTAACTAAAGCGCAATAACATTAAATAATATCGCTATTATTATAGGAAATATTTCTAAATTTCAAGAATTAATTTCTAAAAGTTATTAGAGTAATTATAATTTCGGTGGTATTATAACTTATCTTAACGGCACTTGTGTGAATATCAACTTCATAATTTCAAGCTGCTATCATAACATCAGTACTGCATTTCTTCAAAATTCTGGGTTCCTTATTGGATATGCACAAGGTAATACTAGTAACGTAACCATCGCAAATGCATGTATGTAATATGAATTTATAAGTCCGGCTTATTATAATCGTTTTGGAATAATAGGAATGATTGATAGCAATCTGTCATTTTCTGAAGCTTAAATTTCTGTAGTAGGGCAATTGACACAATATGAAACTTTTGGCATTATAGGTCATCAAACAAAGCTTTCGAATTTATCTCAGATAAATAATCTGTACGTGGTTCTGAATATTTAAAGTAATTTGTCGAATCCCGGTAATCACACTGGTATAGGGCCTTTGTTCGGTGCGAATTTCGCTAAAGTAAACTAAATACATAATACTCTTGTTAACAATAGTAATGTTTGTTCGTACTATTATAACGGTGGACTTATGGGAACGCTTAGCTACACTACCGCAGAATTATAAAATATTACAGTGTAATTTGTGAATATGACCAATTTCGGGTTTGGATCTGGCGGTCTATTAGGTTACGCTTACAATTCAATAATTACAATATCGAACACAACAATAAATTCGATTCGTATTTCTGGCCCTAATGGTAATGGAATCGTTTTAGGGTTTAATTAGGGCGGGAATACATTTAAGATTTAGAACTCCAAATCAATTGGAAGTAATTACATAAATAAAGTATTAAAAGCGAACTGTGATAGTTTTATAAATACTGTCGGATCAGTAACTTAGTGTTGAATGAGTTATATATTATTAATTATTATATTAAATTATAAATGATTCGACTTAATATCGCCTGAAGTCAGATACCTTGAAAATACTTTGTTCAAGATAATATTTGAGTATATATTATTAATATAAAGACTGTTTCAAAAGTTTCAATTATTGTTTGCAATACGTACAATTGCTCAACACCCAATTTTAAATGAGCTACTGTGTTCTGTGTAACCAATGGTGTTTTCGTTGGTAATAAGCAAATATTGCATAGAATAGCGGGTGGTTACTATTTATCAGCATTCTACTTCCATATTTAAAGTCCACGAATGTTCTATTTTGTACGTATGTTTTATCTTTCACCGACGCCCGAGAAATATCAACCTAATACGAACCAGTTGATATCACAAACTGCGTATTACAACGTCAATTGCTGTATTTAGATTGCGTTTGTTGTCGGTTTATGTAATACTAATATTTATTGAGTGTTGGGTAATATTGTTGTAAACAAAAATAGTCAGAGTACTCGGTCGGCAGCTAGACAGAATCAAAGTTATGAAGTATTATGAATATTTATAGAAGTTAAAAACACTGCCTCAATTAATGATATTGTTAATATTATTCTTAAATCTACTTTTAAAAGAATCGCTCTGTTATGTATTTTGGGTGAATACTACATGCATCATGCAATGAGATGTTATTTATGATAAGAATTTTGCTTATGTATTCTACTGAGGTTTGTAAAATAGTTTGGTACTAGTATTAAATATTAAACAAATTACAAATGTTATATATGTGCTATTATTGTTTATTATATATATTTTGAACCAATAACTCAAGTAACCGGTTACAAAATATTTATTAAACGATATTTTCTATTTTTAAATATTTTATATATAAACTCAATTTACAAAAGACAAATGAAAGATACACATTATTGCCATTTTTTGTGCTTGGTTTAATGTTATATTAAACTGCGCTAAATACTTTTTGACAAATTATTGACTGGAGCTCAAACAAATTAAACGAAACTGTAAAAGCATAACTCATTTATTGAAACCATGTATGAAAGCTTTTAAAGAACGCATACTGCACCAATACATTATACCGATTCCGATGCATACGAGTCATATATTGCAGTCATCTGTATATTGAACTTAAGAACTGAGCATAAATTACATCATAGAATTATACTTTAAAGTATAATTTAATGTGCATCTGATAGGAATTAAACGATTCACTCTATATCAAAAAGAAATTACAGGCACAACTATAAATATATTCAATATGTTAAATCATATCTTTCACGCTGCATTGCTGATAGTTTATACAATATCTTGTCAAATCGGTCTTTCAACAAGATTTATTGCTGCTTAAAATACGCATAGAGTGAGAAGCATGTATCTTCTCCTGTTAGAGGGAATCTATTAAATTGTTGTGAGAATTGACAAAAATCGTTAGAATATACTACTCTGTCGGTCAAGCGAATTTTAGTGTTTTAGTTGTTAATAATATTATATAATATATTTTAGTATAAATATGTTGTCTTCTATTATACTAGCATTTAAATAGCTAAATTATAACAATTAACAATGTTTTAATAACATATTGTTAAACAGAGAAATTAGACAATAAATATATTCTATTATTGCGATGTTATAATTTTCAGAAATGAATGAACCACCAGTTATTGTTTGAGTTCCACACTAAATATAAATATTAATGAATGAAGACTAACTTTAAAATAGAGGATACACTGTGGTGTAAACATTATCATCAATCTCAATAAATGCGTTTTCAACATTAATTTCTGTCGGAAATACATATCCTTTACTAAAATTACCAGGACTGGATATCTAATGTGTTACACTGGAAATAGTAAAACGTTAACTATATATTTACTACGCACATGTAAAACTTAAGTCAGAACTATTTATCACATAATTTAATTGTTAACAAGATCCATTAATTACTGATAACCCAGACGGACATTAACAAGACCCGTTTCTAATAACTTACCCTACAATTTAATTACAAACACAAATGTTATTTACTATTTACGAATTACTTGGACAATCGCATGAATTATATGATATAATTGAAAATTATGGACAAATGCACTAATTTCCGGAAATATATGCATTAATGAGTGTACAAGTACATAAACCAGAAACTAATGCAGCCCCTGACGGACAGCTACATACATTCGATTAATTTATGCTATTAATTCCACACGTACAAGCTTCATTTTCTACAAAAGCGCCATTAGTTTAACAAGCGCACTCACCATTTTTGATAGCTTAGCCAACAATATTGCAAACACAAACGTTTTAAATTATACTAGAGTTAGATGGACACATACAAATACCGTTTTAAACAATTGAATTTATGATAGTACATTGACAGATTCCATTAACACTTTGTTGGCCAGAAATAGGACAAGAAACTTAAACGCAGACACCATTAACAACTGCGTAGCCAAAAGTACTTGTACAATTGATCTGCTGTTTTAGGTTACTTATTATATTTTACTATTCTTTAATAATTTAGTTAGAAATTGTCAACGAATCATTGACTTATTAAAGACTCATATTTATAGCATTAATCGTTTAGTTCAAAGACGAAACGACTTAATTTATAGATGAAATATTATAGAATATTCTCCAGTCTAAAACAGATGTATTCAATTGTAAATTATTATCACATTTTGAATAATTAGATATAATACTATTTTCAATACCACTTATATTGAAGTCTTAATTACTTGTTAAATGGTATATCTAACTAATTGAATCTAATATATTAATGCACAATGTACCATTCAATATATATCCATTAATACAAACACACTTATTTTCAACAAATTCAAATGGATGAACGCATGAATGCGTTCCGTTAATAAACTAACCAAATTATAGTGGATCAGAACACAAGCCATATACTACATATTGGTTGTGACATATATCGCATTGTATAATCTCACTTTCGTTGATATTTATAGATATACTGTTAATTCCAAACCGTTTAGTAGCATCAACACATATGTGAAAGTAGTTCATATTTAACTAAACATTGATAATTACAACAGAAGATATATATCCGTTGTTGTCATTTTGTAGTGCATTGCTACCGGCTAGTTTACAATTATTTATTTAAATTGTAGTAAAAGAATTTATAATATTTATTAAACCAGAAGAATTCATGCTGGAGATTCTATTTTAAATAAACGAACGCTAAATTATTATATTTGCTATAGATTCTATTATCATACCTGATATTTATTGTCCTGAAGCTACAAATATAAATGTACAATCATTAACTTCCAAATCGCATAACTTACATAATAATGTTCCTACTAATACTTAAATTTTTAAAGTTACATTAATTATAGAATCTTGGATGATCTATTTATTCTAACTAAATCCAAATATGGCAAACGTATTAATTTCCATATTGCTAACGGAAAACTTTATATTTGATTGTTGCGTTGTATTGGTATATAAAAACAAATGAATATTGTTAGACTTTTACGTAAAATACATTTAACTATCAAATTTCATGTTGTTTAGTGAATTAACTTTTTAACAATAGTTGTATTGTAAGTTGTTTAACAATATGTTATTAAAACATTGTTAATTGTTATAATTTAGCTATTTAAATGCTAGTATAATAGAAGACAACATATTTATACTAAAATATATTATATAATATTATTAACAACTAAAACACTAAAATTCGCTTGACCGACAGAGTAGTATATTCTAACGATTTTTGTCAATTCTCACAACAATTTAATAGATTCCCTCTAACAGGAGAAGATACATGCTTCTCACTCTATGCGTATTTTAAGCAGCAATAAATCTTGTTGAAAGACCGATTTGACAAGATATTGTATAAACTATCAGCAATGCAGCGTGAAAGATATGATTTAACATATTGAATATATTTATAGTTGTGCCTGTAATTTCTTTTTGATATAGAGTGAATCGTTTAATTCCTATCAGATGCACATTAAATTATACTTTAAAGTATAATTCTATGATGTAATTTATGCTCAGTTCTTAAGTTCAATATACAGATGACTGCAATATATGACTCGTATGCATCGGAATCGGTATAATGTATTGGTGCAGTATGCGTTCTTTAAAAGCTTTCATACATGGTTTCAATAAATGAGTTATGCTTTTACAGTTTCGTTTAATTTGTTTGAGCTCCAGTCAATAATTTGTCAAAAAGTATTTAGCGCAGTTTAATATAACATTAAACCAAGCACAAAAAATGGCAATAATGTGTATCTTTCATTTGTCTTTTGTAAATTGAGTTTATATATAAAATATTTAAAAATAGAAAATATCGTTTAATAAATATTTTGTAACCGGTTACTTGAGTTATTGGTTCAAAATATATATAATAAACAATAATAGCACATATATAACATTTGTAATTTGTTTAATATTTAATACTAGTACCAAACTATTTTACAAACCTCAGTAGAATACATAAGCAAAATTCTTATCATAAATAACATCTCATTGCATGATGCATGTAGTATTCACCCAAAATACATAACAGAGCGATTCTTTTAAAAGTAGATTTAAGAATAATATTAACAATATCATTAATTGAGGCAGTGTTTTTAACTTCTATAAATATTCATAATACTTCATAACTTTGATTCTGTCTAGCTGCCGACCGAGTACTCTGACTATTTTTGTTTACAACAATATTACCCAACACTCAATAAATATTAGTATTACATAAACCGACAACAAACGCAATCTAAATACAGCAATTGACGTTGTAATACGCAGTTTGTGATATCAACTGGTTCGTATTAGGTTGATATTTCTCGGGCGTCGGTGAAAGATAAAACATACGTACAAAATAGAACATTCGTGGACTTTAAATATGGAAGTAGAATGCTGATAAATAGTAACCACCCGCTATTCTATGCAATATTTGCTTATTACCAACGAAAACACCATTGGTTACACAGAACACAGTAGCTCATTTAAAATTGGGTGTTGAGCAATTGTACGTATTGCAAACAATAATTGAAACTTTTGAAACAGTCTTTATATTAATAATATATACTCAAATATTATCTTGAACAAAGTATTTTCAAGGTATCTGACTTCAGGCGATATTAAGTCGAATCATTTATAATTTAATATAATAATTAATAATATATAACTCATTCAACACTAAGTTACTGATCCGACAGTATTTATAAAACTATCACAGTTCGCTTTTAATACTTTATTTATGTAATTACTTCCAATTGATTTGGAGTTCTAAATCTTAAATGTATTCCCGCCCTAATTAAACCCTAAAACGATTCCATTACCATTAGGGCCAGAAATACGAATCGAATTTATTGTTGTGTTCGATATTGTAATTATTGAATTGTAAGCGTAACCTAATAGACCGCCAGATCCAAACCCGAAATTGGTCATATTCACAAATTACACTGTAATATTTTATAATTCTGCGGTAGTGTAGCTAAGCGTTCCCATAAGTCCACCGTTATAATAGTACGAACAAACATTACTATTGTTAACAAGAGTATTATGTATTTAGTTTACTTTAGCGAAATTCGCACCGAACAAAGGCCCTATACCAGTGTGATTACCGGGATTCGACAAATTACTTTAAATATTCAGAACCACGTACAGATTATTTATCTGAGATAAATTCGAAAGCTTCGTTTGATGACCTATAATGCCAAAAGTTTCATATTGTGTCAATTGCCCTACTACAGAAATTTAAGCTTCAGAAAATGACAGATTGCTATCAATCATTCCTATTATTCCAAAACGATTATAATAAGCCGGACTTATAAATTCATATTACATACATGCATTTGCGATGGTTACGTTACTAGTATTACCTTGTGCATATCCAATAAGGAACCCAGAATTTTGAAGAAATGCAGTACTGATGTTATGATAGCAGCTTGAAATTATGAAGTTGATATTCACACAAGTGCCGTTAAGATAAGTTATAATACCACCGAAATTATAATTACTCTAATAACTTTTAGAAATTAATTCTTGAAATTTAGAAATATTTCCTATAATAATAGCGATATTATTTAATGTTATTGCGCTTTAGTTAACTGAACTTAATAAATATGATGAATAGTTTCCAACCCTAAATATAGAAGGTTAGAAATTAAGATTGTTAACAATTATAGTGGTTGAACTTGTAATAAGTGAGATAAGCGAGATACATTTATAACTTTAATATAACCCAGAAATTTGATAATTAGTAATATTTTACATACCAGACATACTATTTATGAGTGTTATGTTTCCATTTTAAAGGGTGAAAGTAAAATTTACAAGTAAATTCTAAATATTTGTATTATTAGAATTTTATTGTAATATATTAAGTACACCAGTAGTTACTGATATATTGTTATTTATCTTTGATAAAATACTCATTTCTATTATTGCGATGTTATAATTTTCAGAAATGAATGAACCACCAGTTATTGTTTGAGTTCCACACTAAATATAAATATTAATGAATGAAGACTAACTTTAAAATAGAGGATACACTGTGGTGTAAACATTATCATCAATCTCAATAAATGCGTTTTCAACATTAATTTCTGTCGGAAATACATATCCTTTACTAAAATTACCAGGACTGGATATCTAATGTGTTACACTGGAAATAGTAAAACGTTAACTATATATTTACTACGCACATGTAAAACTTAAGTCAGAACTATTTATCACATAATTTAATTGTTAACAAGATCCATTAATTACTGATAACCCAGACGGACATTAACAAGACCCGTTTCTAATAACTTACCCTACAATTTAATTACAAACACAAATGTTATTTACTATTTACGAATTACTTGGACAATCGCATGAATTATATGATATAATTGAAAATTATGGACAAATGCACTAATTTCCGGAAATATATGCATTAATGAGTGTACAAGTACATAAACCAGAAACTAATGCAGCCCCTGACGGACAGCTACATACATTCGATTAATTTATGCTATTAATTCCACACGTACAAGCTTCATTTTCTACAAAAGCGCCATTAGTTTAACAAGCGCACTCACCATTTTTGATAGCTTAGCCAACAATATTGCAAACACAAACGTTTTAAATTATACTAGAGTTAGATGGACACATACAAATACCGTTTTAAACAATTGAATTTATGATAGTACATTGACAGATTCCATTAACACTTTGTTGGCCAGAAATAGGACAAGAAACTTCCATTAACACGATATTGGCTCTCGAAGTCGAACTCGTTTGATTTGGTAAAAGACCTCTGATAATAATCGTCTGCAGCGTTGGAGTTGTTCTCGTAGTCGAAGCCGATCACGATTGGGATTTAGTAACTCGAATCCGTAAGCGGATCCACGACCGACACGTTGATCCTGGGAAGTTTTGATATCTTCTCCAGCACCGCTTTGGAGACTTTCGGAACCGGGATGTCCATTCCTTTCTGCACGATCGGGCCGTAGCTGGGCTCCAGATTCAGCCCGCTTGTATCAACGTGTTCCTCGTTTTCAATTGAGTTGTCTCCGATATATACTGCGTCTTCATCCTCAGTTTAATTTTTAATTAATGAGTCGAAGCAGCTGACCAAGTGAATTTTATGAAGGTATTCTGCGTCCGTTATATCAGGTATTTGAGGTATCAATGATTTCAAAATTACGTGTCCTGTTGTATTCCTTCTGACTTCGTACGTGTCATTGATTATGTATTTCAGGCTTGACTGCACTTGATTTATTCCGGTGCCGTTATACACTCTTTATTACCCGCTCAGGGCCACGTTCCCGAAGAATGTTGACAGAACAATGTCCGTGTACTGCTCAGCGTTGAAGTTGACCAGATTCACGCGCCCAGTTACGGTAACGTTCTGCACATTCCCGTACACCGAGTCGAAAACGGAAACAAATAAATTTTGGCCGAATTTTTAGTACTTTCTCTTAATTTCAACGCTGAAATCAACTACGAATAACACATTCTTTAATGATCCTTCCCTCATTATTCGGGCTAAACTGAAGCTCCTCCGGTGACTTTCGTTCATCAACTCGCTGAACTCGCCCAGTTTGTGAACGTTTATAATTGAAAGGTCCATCTCAGAGGAGGTTCCGTTTATGTCCATCCCTTCGTTTTCCCAGTGGGAAAAATCAATAATTGAGTCGATGAAGCAGGGGTAGGAAGGGCGCCAGATACGGCCCTGCATCATGAAGCCGCACTCGTCCAGAGCGTCTGCTAC
Organism: Hexamita inflata; assembly: GCA_963988835.1. Classification (NCBI taxonomy): domain Eukaryota; phylum Fornicata; order Diplomonadida; family Hexamitidae; genus Hexamita; species Hexamita inflata. The sequence goes on from CAXDID010000696.1 coordinate 84,479, forward strand.
GATTTAATTCAAGAGAATAATCATCTTTGGAGTGGACTTTGTAAGTATGCACGAATAAATGAAAAGGGTGAGGAAATGAATTTTTGCAAATCACAAATTTTACAATAGTAGCTGGATTACATAAAGATGAAATGGAAGACTTTAAGCCTTTGTAGTCAGCGGCTTTCAAAGTTCCGACTACTGGCTACTAGGAAAAGGCTGTATTAGTTTCTGGTTTATGTACTTGTACACTCATTAATGCATATATTTCCGGAAATTAGTGCATTTGTCCATAATTTTCAATTATATCATATAATTCATGCGATTGTCCAAGTAATTCGTAAATAGTAAATAACATTTGTGTTTGTAATTAAATTGTAGGGTAAGTTATTAGAAACGGGTCTTGTTAATGTCCGTCTGGGTTATCAGTAATTAATGGATCTTGTTAACAATTAAATTATGTGATAAATAGTTCTGACTTAAGTTTTACATGTGCGTAGTAAATATATAGTTAACGTTTTACTATTTCCAGTGTAACACATTAGATATCCAGTCCTGGTAATTTTAGTAAAGGATATGTATTTCCGACAGAAATTAATGTTGAAAACGCATTTATTGAGATTGATGATAATGTTTACACCACAGTGTATCCTCTATTTTAAAGTTAGTCTTCATTCATTAATATTTATATTTAGTGTGGAACTCAAACAATAACTGGTGGTTCATTCATTTCTGAAAATTATAACATCGCAATAAT
>CAXDID010000698.1:0-181863 GCA_963988835.1 Hexamita inflata
AAGACAAGTGAGTTCCGTTTCTAAGACTTCCAGCAGGCCAGCTAGTACTTATATATTCATTTATCATGATCGATTCCTGTTAGCCAGCTCGTTCCCGAAGTCTTCGAGGAGTTTAGCTTCCTATCCAGAAATCCAGCAACCGAAGCAGACGAAAACAGTGAAATAATATTCAATTTCTCGAAGTCGACTTGGAATCAGTTACTCTGATACTCGCGGGTTCTACTTACCACAGCCAGAGCCATCCATCCCGAAAGCAAGCCGCTCTGAGCTGCTTTCTGAGTAAAGTTGTTCGAGTTTCATTTTTTGACAGTTATATAAATGTGTATTTATTACATATTACAAGCGTTTCTCTCATACCACTTCTTACAAATGAAGACGACCGACGCCAGCAGAAAGAGCCTGCAGCGACTCCTATACTAGTGAGAATGGAAAGGGAAAGTACGCCGTGCTTCGGGCAGACGAGTGCTGTAGACGCACAAGTTTCAGCCAGTGCTATTATGAGACTCGAAGACAAAGCAGTTCACACGAAGTACAGGCAGTTCACAGCAAAGTCTCGCGAACCTGACTAGTGGACGTGAGTGCGTGTCCGTGGAAACAAATGAGACCCAGAAGAGCTTTGACGATAAAGTCCAGTGAAAAGACAAGTGAGTTCCGTTTCTAAGACTTCCAGCAGGCCAGTTAGTACTTATATATTCATCTATCATAGTCGATTCGTGTTATCCAGCTCGTTCCCAATGTCTTCGAGAAGTTTAGCTTTCTTTCCAAAAATCCAGCGGTCGAAGCAGACGAAAACAGTGAAATAATATTCAGTTTCTCGAAGTCGACTTGGAACCAGTTTCTCTGATACTCGCGGGTCCTACTTACCACAGCCAGAGCCATCCATCCCGAACGCGAGCCGCTCTGAGCTGCTCTCTGAGTAAAGTTGTTCGAGTTTCATTTTCTGACAGTTATATAAATGTGTATTTATTACATATTACAAGCGTTTCTCTCATACCACTTCTTACAAATGAAGACGACCGACGCCAGCAGAAAGAGACTGCTGCACCGCTTATACTAGTGAGAACGGAAAGGGAAAGTACGGCATGCTTCGGGCAGACGAGCGCTGTAGACGCCAGGTTCCAGCCAGTGCTATTATGAAACTAGAAGACAAAGCAGTTCACACGAAGTACAAGCAGTTCGAAGTATAATCGCACTTATCTGACTAGTGGACGTGAGTGCGTGCATATGGAAACAAATGAGACCCAGAAGAGTCTTGAAGATAAAGTCCAGTGAAAAGACAAGTGAGTTCCGTTTCTAAGACTTCCAGCAGGCCAGTTAGTACTTATATATTCATCTATCATAGTCGATTCGTGTTATCCAGCTCGTTCCCAATGTCTTCGAGAAGTTTAGCTTTCTTTCCAAAAATCCAGCGGTCGAAGCAGACGAAAATAGTGAATTAATATTTGAGTTTCTCGAAGTCGACTTGGAACCAGTTTCTCTGATACTCGCGGGTTCTACTTACCACAGCCAGAGCCATCCATACCGAAAGCGAGCCGCTCCGAACTGCTCTCTGAGTAAAGTTGTTCGAGTTTCATTTTCTGACAATTATATAAATGTGTATTTATTACATATTACAAGCGTTTCTCTCATACCACTTCTTACAAATGAAGACGACCGACGCCAGCAGAAAGAGCCTGCAGCACCGCTTATACTAGTGAGAACGGAAAGGGAAAGTACGGCGTGCTTCTGGCAGACGAGCGCTGTAGACGCCAGGTTCCAGCCAGTGCTATTATGAAACTAGAAGACAAAGCAGTTCACACGAAGTACAAGCAGTTCGAAGTATAATCGCACTTATCTGACTAGTGGACGTGAGTGCGTGCATATGGAAACAAATGAGACCCAGAAGAGCTTTGACGTCATTTGTTGAACAAATGATTTGTTCCTCTCTCATCCATAGCTGGAAGTTGAAGGAATGGATTAATTTATGTTATGGATTAAATAAAATTATATTAAATAAATATTATAAAATTTTATATCACATCAACAGCCTGTTATTGAATTTTTGGTCATACTGGCACAATCAACTTGCAAAGCACCATTAATGTAATTAAAGTTAGAAGAAGAATTTACGAATGCATATGTATTTGATCCCTAAGCATAGCCAATAATTAGTCCAAAACGGCTAGATGCGGTTATGCGATTGAGCTCTATTTTAGAGTTAGTAACAAAATGTTTTGTATTATTTGTGTACGCTATAAATCCAGCAACATTATCTGAACCTAAAATATTACTTTGCAAAATTGAAGAATTGAATATTAAAAGATTCCCAGAAGCTGCTCCCATAAATCCTCCAACATTTGTTTTTGAACTCATACTTGCATTTATAACACTTGTATTTAATATAGAGCAATTCTTAGTTATTAAACTACCAAATAGAGCACCATTACGATCTCCTGCATTTGATATCAAAATTACTTAAGCTCTTGTACTTGCTATTTCAGAATATAATGAACCCGTTAATTAATATCCAATTAAGCCAAAATAAATAATTTTTTCTCCTTATAGCGTTAAAGTAATAGTAATTTGCTACACCGAAGTATTTCCATAGTTCATTCCTATTAGACCAAAGTTTGTAAACTATATAGTTGTACTCGTTATTTTCTACATATCACACAAATTGATTATAGAAACACTACTTAAAGCAGATGCACTTAAACCAACTATAAGCCCGGACTTATTAACATAGCCCGATGTAAACTGTTAATAACAGTCTACAATTATAGTGTTAATATTTATTGAAGAAGAACCAACAACATTATTAACTATTCCTCCAAATTAGTAGAATGCTGTGTTTGATGATGAAATAGAACTGGTAATTTAATAATTCGTATTATATCCAAAACGAATAGCAACTGATGTAATAGTGAATACACTAGATGTTATATTGCTGACTAAATATGAAGAACAGTTTCCAACATTATAAACACTTGGATTAAAGTTTACTTTATTAATACTAATAGCAGCTGAATTAATTATATATGCAACCATTGCAACAATTGAAGTGCTTTAATATGTTCCCAATATATGATAACCAATTATGTTATTTGTAAAACCACTTATATTATATATTAAAAATATTTTTTAGCTTTAAACGCAACTCAAGTTTACAAGTAGATTATTAATATTTGTGCTTTGTGTTAAAGATGTTAAAATATTTAGCTAAGTTTAAATTGTTAGTTAGCTATCAGCTCTTGAGATTATATTCATCTAGTTAATTAGTAGCTGATTGATACCAATGTTTGTTGTTAATAAAGAACCGCTGCCCAAAGTTTACGTTCCAATTTATATTTTTATGTTTGTAAATGTGCATTAGTTTTAAAACAATGGACTAAAAGACGAGTAAACATTATCTAAAACATCTATAAACGCGTTTTGTACAATATTTGTAGAACTGAAAACATAACCACTACTGAAATCGCTCGAACTTGAAACTATTTATGTTGAATTTTAAATATCAAATATGGAAACATATACGACTTAACTGCAAGATAATGAACTATCTGAACCATTGATCACGATAACAGGCTCGCATACACCATTGACAGGTTATTCATCAATTTTGCATGTACAAACTCCAGAAATAATTGATTATCCTATAATATCACAAATACAAATCCCGTTTATCAAAGTCGAATTATCTGGGCATTTACAAGTATTAGATATGTTTAATCCATCAACGCCACAAGTACAAAGCCCAGAACTTACAAAAGCGCCCGATGTAGAACATACACATGCCTCACCCACCATTATTTATCCAGTTATAACATTGCATGTACAAACTGAATTGACTGAAGTAGAATATTATGGACAAACACAAGAATTTCCTTGCACAATTGAATTTTTAGTGGTACATTAACAAACACCATTAACTTAAAGTTAACCATTAATAGTACATTAATCGATTATATCAGAACCATTAATATATGCTTAACATTTGTCGTTAGTGCAGTTTACTAGTTAAATAAGATCTTTTATAACTTCAGACATTTGTTTAATTTATGTTTTATAGTTATCTTAAATAACTGTAAATGAATTTTTTAAATCTGAAATGTTATTAGATAATAATGTAACATTATCAAATATTCTTTTATCAAGTACTGTAGTATTTGCTTATAGATGAAGTAAAGATTAAGAAAAATATGTTTATATTTAATTTTCTAAAGTGATATACATATTTTACATTTATATTTAAATTTAACTTGAATTTTAAGCGATATTATTATCTAGTTCATAAATCTGATTTTGTAAATCAAATATACTTTGTTATATTAAATCAGTATCTACTGAAACATTTATTTTGTTTAATACCTATAATATACTAATACATTCTGATTGGTTTAGAATATATCCGTCAACACACTAGCAAATGTTGTCTGTGAATTCAAACGGGAAGATGCACTGTAATATTCCATTTTGTTCCTATCCGTTCTGCAATGAATCTAAACACAATCCATATACAACTTTTAGTGTACTACAAATGTAACATTATTGTTCGGTAACGTCCACGGTAACATCCACTGAAATACTTTGATTACCAAAATTTGATATATTATTCGCACAAACTAAAAATGATGATATGCTAAATGATACAGGCGTTATTATAAGAGACGAAATGTATCCATTATATCCACTATAAATTAAATTTCTTCCTGTCAATTAACAATCAATTATTGAAATATTAACCAGTGAATCATTTATTACATTTACAATACCTGAAGAATTAGTGCTAGAAATTCTATATTGCAAAAATGTTTGCGAAATATACACATTATTGTTGGCTTAGATCAAAATACCAGATATTTACTTACCAGTAGCAACGAATACAAGAGTGCAATTACTAATATAGATGTCACATTTAACACAAATTAGTGCTCCTTAAAATACTTAAAATTGCAAACTGATATTAATTTCAGAATCCAAAATATTTTACGTTTCTTAAACTAATCCAAACAGTACGAAAATATTAACGTCATAATTGTATATTTATAAGTCAATAGCTATTTATTGTGTTTAGTTTGTGTAAATAAATAGTTATGTTATATATTTTTGTATTAAGTATAAATCATTAATTAGTTTCATATTACTCATTTGGTTAGACTTTTAACAATAATTATATACGTTATTATTAACTAAAATACTATTATCACATGTTAATTGTTTATTATTTACTAATTGTTTACATATTAATATAGAAGCCAACATCCTTTAATTAATAAATGCTGCACCAAGATAAGGAAATATACAGAACGCTCAGCAGTTTGTGCAACTTATTATTTCAAACTTTGTCCAATAAAGTCCTCACTCAGCATCCGAAATCCCCATTTCCACACGCGTAACTGAGAGCTATCTTAGCTCATAACATGTGCCTCTACACACATGCTACAATTTACCATCATTCGATGGTAGAATATTTTCCTCTACTTAATAATCAATCTAGTGATTCAATTTTTCTCTTCAATTTGCTTCTTCAATGTTTGCTTATACTTTTAATCTATCAATTTTTGATACACGATCCAGTTATCATGGCCCCTCACGGAGCCAGTTCAGATAGCAATTATTTAGTCAATATGACAGCTGCCTAGCTCCTCATATGAATTTTTGGTTGAAGTTTCCTTACTTATAACCTCCAAACGACTTTTTTCCTCCTTTGTTTTGCTTGCTGAAGTTGGTCTAGCCTATTGGTATTTTGACGTACATGAATGAGTCATCGTTGCGTTTTGATTTAACATCATCGTATCTGTATTCGTTTAGGGAATTGAACAGTTTCCCCTAGTTGTTGTTAAATAAGGAATATAAATCTGTTGACTACAAATAAGTTGAGTCGCTTTTGGCATTCGTCAATGCTGTAATTGATATAATTCTATGATCTAACATTTAATTTGATAAGCAAAGAGTTATGAAATTATTTAGCCGCTGTAGAAAGTTGAGACGGCTGATGTTTAAAAGTAAAACAAACCCTTCTCCATCCGGTGGACAGCAAGAGAAAGCGCAACAATGAACTGAAACTTTGCGTTTAGCCGAATTTACGATTATATTTCTATATAATGCTTTGGTAAGAGGAATGAGTTACTTTCTGGACACCACAGGCACGCCATGAACACATTAAACCCGGCGTCGAGTCTGTGTAGAATAAAAGCGAGCCACACAAATTAATTTTATTTTTAGAATACTCCAAAAAGTATTCAATTTTCTGTTCGTCTCAAAATGTCAAATGTGGTTTGTATATGCTTTACGCTTGTTTGCTAACAAAATGAAAATAATTCATGTTTTTTTACAGATTCGAAAATTCCAGTATATAAAACTTTCAGTGTATTCAAAATGCAGCACTAGAGCCTACCTTCTAATTTAAATGAAAGCTAATCGATATTTAACCATTTTACGTCATCTTCCCGTCGAGCACGTTGTATGTATACCAATGTTGAAGTTACTTTGAATTACATAGTTCAATTGTATCGTATTTTAAAAGACTTCTCACTACTTATGAAATGCAGTTTTCTAAACGAGTTAATTAATGATACAGCAATGGATTCAAATGCAGATTACTCTGTTTCACTTGAAGGCGCTTAGAACAGCGGACTGTGAACACTATCAATGCGTTGGATTTCGGATGTAATCTACTGGTTGCTAATTCAATAATTGTCGTCAGCAGTTAATGTTTTGCAACTTATTATTTCAAACTTTGTCCAATAAATAAGGAATATAAATCTGTTGACTACAAATAAGTTGAGTCGCTTTTGGCATTCGTCAATGCTGTAATTGATATAATTCTATGATCTAACATTTAATTTGATAAGCAAAGAGTTATGAAATTATTTAGCCGCTGTAGAAAGTTGAGACGGCTGATGTTTAAAAGTAAAACAAACCCTTCTCCATCCGGTGGACAGCAAGAGAAAGCGCAACAATGAACTGAAACTTTGCGTTTAGCCGAATTTACGATTATATTTCTATATAATGCTTTGGTAAGAGGAATGAGTTACTTTCTGGACACCACAGGCACGCCATGAACACATTAAACCCGGCGTCGAGTCTGTGTAGAATAAAAGCGAGCCACACAAATTAATTTTATTTTTAGAATACTCCAAAAAGTATTCAATTTTCTGTTCGTCTCAAAATGTCAAATGTGGTTTGTATATGCTTTACGCTTGTTTGCTAACAAAATGAAAATAATTCATGTTTTTTTACAGATTCGAAAATTCCAGTATATAAAACTTTCAGTGTATTCAAAATGCAGCACTAGAGCCTACCTTCTAATTTAAATGAAAGCTAATCGATATTTAACCATTTTACGTCATCTTCCCGTCGAGCACGTTGTATGTATACCAATGTTGAAGTTACTTTGAATTACATAGTTCAATTGTATCGTATTTTAAAAGACTTCTCACTACTTATGAAATGCAGTTTTCTAAACGAGTTAATTAATGATACAGCAATGGATTCAAATGCAGATTACTCTGTTTCACTTGAAGGCGCTTAGAACAGCGGACTGTGAACACTATCAATGCGTTGGATTTCGGATGTAATCTACTGGTTGCTAATTCAATAATTGTCGTCAGCAGTTAATGTTTTGCAACTTATTATTTCAAACTTTGTCCAATAAATAAGGAATATAAATCTGTTGACTACAAATAAGTTGAGTCGCTTTTGGCATTCGTCAATGCTGTAATTGATATAATTCTATGATCTAACATTTAATTTGATAAGCAAAGAGTTATGAAATTATTTAGCCGCTGTAGAAAGTTGAGACGGCTGATGTTTAAAAGTAAAACAAACCCTTCTCCATCCGGTGGACAGCAAGAGAAAGCGCAGCAATGAACTGAAACTTTGCGTTTAGCCGAATTTACGATTATATTTCTATATAATGCTTTGGTAAGAGGAATGTGTTACTTTCTGGACACCACAGGCACGCCATGAACACATTAAACCCGGCGTCGAGTCTGTGTAGAATAAAAGCGAGCCACACAAATTAATTTTATTTTTAGAATACTCCAAAAAGTATTCAATTTTCTGTTCGTCTCAAAATGTCAAATGTGGTTTGTATATGCTTTACGCTTGTTTGCTAACAAAATGAAAATAATTCATGTTTTTTTTACAGATTCGAAAATTCCAGTATATAAAACTTTCAGTGTATTCAAAATGCAGCACTAGAGCCTACCTTCTAATTTAAATGAAAGCTAATCGATATTTAACCATTTTACGTCATCTTCCCGTCGAGCACGTTGTATGTATACCAATGTTGAAGTTACTTTGAATTACATAGTTCAATTGTATCGTATTTTAAAAGACTTCTCACTACTTATGAAATGCAGTTTTCTAAACGAGTTAATTAATGATACAGCAATGGATTCAAATGCAGATTACTCTGTTTCACTTGAAGGCGCTTAGAACAGCGGACTGTGAACACTATCAATGCGTTGGATTTCGGATGTAATCTACTGGTTGCTAATTCAATAATTGTCGTCAGCAGTTAATGTTTTGCAACTTATTATTTCAAACTTTGTCCAATAAATAAGGAATATAAATCTGTTGACTACAAATAAGTTGAGTCGCTTTTGGCATTCGTCAATGCTGTAATTGATATAATTCTATGATCTAACATTTAATTTGATAAGCAAAGAGTTATGAAATTATTTAGCCGCTGTAGAAAGTTGAGACGGCTGATGTTTAAAAGTAAAACAAACCCTTCTCCATCCGGTGGACAGCAAGAGAAAGCGCAACAATGAACTGAAACTTTGCGTTTAGCCGAATTTACGATTATATTTCTATATAATGCTTTGGTAAGAGGAATGAGTTACTTTCTGGACACCACAGGCACGCCATGAACACATTAAACCCGGCGTCGAGTCTGTGTAGAATAAAAGCGAGCCACACAAATTAATTTTATTTTTAGAATACTCCAAAAAGTATTCAATTTTCTGTTCGTCTCAAAATGTCAAATGTGGTTTGTATATGCTTTACGCTTGTTTGCTAACAAAATGAAAATAATTCATGTTTTTTTTACAGATTCGAAAATTCCAGTATATAAAACTTTCAGTGTATTCAAAATGCAGCACTAGAGCCTACCTTCTAATTTAAATGAAAGCTAATCGATATTTAACCATTTTACGTCATCTTCCCGTCGAGCACGTTGTATGTATACCAATGTTGAAGTTACTTTGAATTACATAGTTCAATTGTATCGTATTTTAAAAGACTTCTCACTACTTATGAAATGCAGTTTTCTAAACGAGTTAATTAATGATACAGCAATGGATTCAAATGCAGATTACTCTGTTTCACTTGAAGGCGCTTAGAACAGCGGACTGTGAACACTATCAATAATTTGATATTATTGATGTTCATTAAATGAACTTCATTTATCTGTGCGAAATTACTATATTGGTTTATCATAACTTAAGGTTTTAGCTCATTTATTCATTCATATTCACGTCTCATTTAATTTATGATCACTTTCGCAATTTCAATTGCATTTAATCCACTCCTTTAACCAAAAATGACCGAGCCACCTTGCTTCATTGTGAAGGACCCGTCCGATTTGCAGAAAGATGAGCTGTAACAGTTCGTAAATCTGCGAATCCTGGACATTTACTTCAAGAAACTGGACGATGTGCCCGTTCACATCCAAATCCTGACGATTAACAACTGCGAGTTGTAAAGTATCAAGAATCTGTTCCATTTGGGCGATTTGCGCTATTTCGACGTCAAGCACAACAGCATAAGCGACATAACTGGAATTACGGCTCATTATCAGTTGGAATACTTCGATTTCAGCTTCAACAGCGTGATAATCATTCCAAGTGACTTGAATGAGCTGTCTCAGCTTAAAACGGTAATAACCGAGAATAACTTCATCGTTAACCAGGAACCGCTCGTTTTGCACCCGAATTTCACCGTAAAATGGATTTAAAACCAGTTCGTGCCCGAACAAAAGGACTTCAGAAAGTGCCTCACGCCCGGATCCTCGGACCAATTAGTTAACGAACTCATGAATTCTGAGAACTCAAAGAGAGAACGGAGCGTTTATTTAGAAAATATGATCAAAACTCTTGCCCCGAATATTTTGAATAAAGAACTAAAAGTTAAAGATTAAATTAATTTAAAGAGTTTCGGATTCGTTGACTGCTTCGATATTGAAAAACTGAGTTTGGACCACTGCCCGAATATTGAGTTTAAAGAGCTGCCGAAGAAGATAAAACATTTATCCATTACCAATTCTGGACTATACCGCATTGACGGAATAGAAAAAATGAAGCAGCTGGAGTCAATTGACCTCACACACAATAAATTAGTTAGCTGCGAAGTATTGCTGCAACTACCCAACCTTACACACGTAAATATTCAGGGAAACAAAATCATTGATCTAGAACACGTCACCAAACTACCAAAATTCAAATGGAACTTCATATTACCACAAAGACTGGTTTATTTAACAGACTACCAAAAATTCCTCGGAGAAAACTGCACTGAACAAGACGCAGCTGATTACGAAGCGAAAATGAAAGAATAAAAACTTAAAAGCGCTGAAATCCTGTACGACGCGAGACAGATAGACAGGCTCAAAGACCACGTCAAAGACGGCTCGCTGGAAATCAGCTCCGACGCCACCATCACTAGCTTCGGCTTCGTGGACCACTGGAAGCTCAAGTCGCTCAAGATAGTGGACTGCCCCAATCTTTCGCTGGAAAGAGCTCCAAAATTGCTGACGAATCTCACCATCAACAAGTGCGGCCTCAAAAGCACGAAGGGAATTCAAAACGCCAAGGCGCTGACGAACTTGTCTCTCAGCAAAAACCGCTTGGTAGACCTCGAAGATCTGGACCAGCTGGTCTTGCTCGAAACACTCGACCTGAGCAACAACCAGCTGTACAAAATAGACCAAGTGAGCAAGCTTGTCAAGCTGACGTCGCTGGTCCTCAAGCGCAACAACTTGATTGTAATTAAGCCTGTGGAAACGCTCAAACTGCTAAAGCACCTAGAAATAGATGAAAACATGTTATAAGATCTAGATTATGTTAAGAAATTGACTAGTTTCGATTGGAAAATGATATCACAATAAAAGGAACCGAAAGATTAGGACTATCAAAACTTCTTGGAGAATAGTGGTTCCAAAGACTCAGTGTCAGAATATAGAAATAAAATTTAAGCAAATGCTGTGATTAGCTAACAAATCGTCCATGACGCATTGATGATCAGAAAGTACAAAGGTCAAGTGAAGGATAAGTCTTTGTCTATCGAAAACGATCCTTCTTTGTTGAGCATAGCGTTTTCTGATAATTTAGAGTTATAATCCGTCACTGTTTGCGGATCATAAAACCTGAATCTAGAAAGAGTCCCTTAAAACTTGACGTCTTTAACAATAAATAACTGTAATCTTTAAAGTACAAAAGGACTCGCTCCAGCTTAGCGTCTTACTTCTTTAAATTTGTCCAACAACCATTTGGTTGATTTAACAGAACTTGATGAGCTTACATCTTTGTAAAAACTGGATATCAGTTTGAATGCACTAAATAGTATCGAAAATGTCGGTAAGTTGATTAACTTGACATCGCTTAATGTTAAACGCAATAACCTATAAATCATCAAACCAATAGAAACACTTAAGCTTTTGTAGGAATTAGATATTACCGAAAATGCTTTGCAAGATTTGTAATATGTTAAAATATTACCAAAACTAAAGTGGGAAGTAATCGTGAAAGAAAATAGTATTGAAGCAGTTAATATCAAAAAGCGTACTGAAGAAGAGACCGAAGAAGATGAAGAAAGCTCTGAAGTGAAACTGAATGAAGAACAGAAGAAAAGTCTTTAGATCCTGTACGACGCGAGGCAGATAGACAGGCTCAAAGACCACGTCAAAGACGGCTCGCTGGAAATCAGCTCCGACGCCACCATCACTAGCTTCGGCTTCGTGGACCACTGGAAGCTCAAGTCGCTCAAGATAGTGGACTGCCCCAATCTTTCGCTGGAAAGAGCTCCCAAATTGCTGACGAGTCTCACCATCAACAAGTGCGGCCTCAAAAGCACGAAGGGAATTCAAAACGCCAAGGCGCTGACGAACTTGTCTCTCGGCAAAAACCGCTTGGTAGACCTCGAAGATCTGGACCAGCTGGTCTTGCTCGAAACACTCGACCTGAGCAACAACCAGCTGTACAAAATAGACCAAGTGAGCAAGCTTGTCAAGCTGACGTCGCTGGTCCTCAAGCGCAACAACTTGATTGTAATTAAGCCTGTGGAAACGCTCAAACTGCTAAAGCACCTAGAAATAGATGAAAACATGTTATAAGATCTAGATTATGTTAAGAAATTGACTAGTTTCGATTGGAAAATGATATCACAATAAAAGGAACCGAAAGATTAGGACTATCAAAACTTCTTGGAGAATAGTGGTTCCAAAGACTCAGTGTCAGAATATAGAAATAAAATTTAAGCAAATGCTGTGATTAGCTAACAAATCGTCCATGACGCATTGATGATCAGAAAGTACAAAGGTCAAGTGAAGGATAAGTCTTTGTCTATCGAAAACGATCCTTCTTTGTTGAGCATAGCGTTTTCTGATAATTTAGAGTTATAATCCGTCACTGTTTGCGGATCATAAAACCTGAATCTAGAAAGAGTCCCTTAAAACTTGACGTCTTTAACAATAAATAACTGTAATCTTTAAAGTACAAAAGGACTCGCTCCAGCTTAGCGTCTTACTTCTTTAAATTTGTCCAACAACCATTTGGTTGATTTAACAGAACTTGATGAGCTTACATCTTTGTAAAAACTGGATATCAGTTTGAATGCACTAAATAGTATCGAAAATGTCGGTAAGTTGATTAACTTGACATCGCTTAATGTTAAACGCAATAACCTATAAATCATCAAACCAATAGAAACACTTAAGCTTTTGTAGGAATTAGATATTACCGAAAATGCTTTGCAAGATTTGTAATATGTTAAAATATTACCAAAACTAAAGTGGGAAGTAATCGTGAAAGAAAATAGTATTGAAGCAGTTAATATCAAAAAGCGTACTGAAGAAGAGACCGAAGAAGATGAAGAAAGCTCTGAAGTGAAACTGAATGAAGAACAGAAGAAAAGTCTTTAGATCCTGTACGACGCGAGGCAGATAGACAGGCTCAAAGACCACGTCAAAGACGGCTCGCTGGAAATCAGCTCCGACGCCACCATCACTAGTTTCGGCTTCGTGGACCACTGGAAGCTCAAGTAGCTCAAGATAGTGGACTGCCCCAATCTTTCGCTGGAAAGAGCTCCCAAATTGCTGACGAGTCTCACCATCAACAAGTGCGGCCTCAAAAGCACGAAGGGAATTCAAAACGCCAAGGCGCTGACGAACTTGTCTCTCGGCAAAAACCGCTTGGTAGACCTCGAAGATCTGGACCAGCTGGTCTTGCTCGAAACACTCGACCTGAGCAACAACCAGCTGTACAAAATAGACCAAGTGAGCAAGCTTGTCAAGCTGACGTCGCTGGTCCTCAAGCGCAACAACTTGATTGTAATTAAGCCTGTGGAAACGTTAAAAGCGTTAACTAATATAAACATTAGCGAGAATTTAATCCAGGATTTGCAATACGTGAAATATCTGCCTAAAATTCAATGGGATATGATAACTGAGCAAAACGAACCAACTTTAGCCGACTACATCAAGTATCTCGGTGAGGGGAAAACTAAATAAGATGCTGAGAATTTTATTGCTTCAATAAACAACGAGTAAAATAAAAGTGTTGAAATACTTTACGACACAAAAATGATCGCCTTGTTCAAAGACTCAGTTCAAAACGGTTCCCTTGAAATAAACGAGAACTCAAACGTAACCAGTTTTGGTTTCGTTGACCAATTCAAACTGTAATAATTGAAAATAAATAAATGCGAGAATTTAACGTTTGAAAGAACCCCAAAACTGATTAATAAATTAGTGATTAACGAATGCGGCCTGTTAAGCACCAAAGGAATCGAGAATGCAATTCATGTTACACATTTAGACCTCAAAAATAATTAACTTAAGGATCTTACTGGGTTGGATAAATTAACGCTGCTTCAAAATCTTGACATCAGTAATAATTAACTGAATGATATTACAAATATTGGTAAATTGACGAAACTAGAGACTTTGCACCTGCAAAATAACAAATTAATAATTTGCAAGCCGCTGGAATCATTAAATTTGCTTTCAAGCTTATAAATTGAAGGTAACATGCTACAAGATTTGATTTATGTTAAGAAACTTAAGAGATTCAACTGGGATATGATAACTGAGCAATCTAAACCAAAATAATAAGATTACCAAGCCTGTTTTAATAAAATATATTCATAGACATGCTCCGAAGCACAAATATCAGGATACATAAACGATTTAACAAACGAATCAGCAGTGAGTAAGTAAATTATTCACGATGCATTGATGATAAGGAAATACTAACCCTAAGTTCGTGATGGAAAGCTAGTTATTAAAAATGATCAATAATTATTGAGTATTGAATTCACCGATTACGTAAACATCAAAGAGCTGATTGTTATGAACTGTTACAATCTTATTTTAGAAAGATGTCCAAAGAAAGTGTCTAAATTAACTGTAAATAGCAGTAACTTGAACAATTTGCGAGGTATAGAACACATGGTCCAGTTAACTGAATTAAATCTAAGCATGAATCAATTGAAAGACATTAGTTTGCTTGCTTCGTTAATTAATATCACTAAACTCGATCTTGGTCAGAACAATATTGAAAATATAAGTGTATTTGCTAATTTCAAGAAGCTGATTGCGCTTGATTTCAGTTAAAATCTGGTGGCTGATATTTCAGCCATATAACAGCTTATTTAATTATAAATTTTGGATGTAAGCTACAATTTTATAACTAATTTGGAAGATTTAGCTTCTCTCGTTCATTTAGTGAGGCTCAACGTGAGTAAAAATAATATTGCTAGTATAGATGCACTTAAGAAAATGACTAGTCTAGTGTATTTGAATATAAGCTTCAACAAGATAATTTCTCTTGAAATTTGTTAAAATCTGCCCCTTTTGCGCGATTTGCGCCTCGAGTCTAATTTCATCCAGAATTTCGAGCCCATTTCTCAGCTTTCAAACGCAAATAAATACTGGATCACAACTCAGCGCACCCCGACCAACGAGGACTACATGCGCTCCTTCAACTGCACCCTCCCAGCTGTTCAAAACTACATAAATAATCTTTCCACTCCACTAAGCCAGAATAAACTGAATCTCTTCAACAAATACAAAAACAATGTTGTTGACTGTAAACTCAAAATAACAAACGAACCGGATTTGAACTCAATTCAGTTCACTGACATTTTGAAGATAAAATATTTTGAGGCAGAAAACTGCAAAACGATAGTTTTTGACGACTCTCCAAAACGATTATTAGAATTAAAAATAAATAATTGCGTTTTAAAGAACGATAAAGATTAACAGTTCATCACAAATATTTACTAAATGAATTCATTGGTTGAAATTGAGCTAACTGGGAACAAAATACGAGATATCGGTGAATTGGCTGAATTAGTTAATTTGAAGAAAGTGAATCTGAGCAATAACATCATTGCAAGGGTTGGAGCAATTAAGGAACTGAAATTGAGCTATTTGAATCTGCAAAAGAACAGAATCGTTTTCGAATAACCAATTAAAAGCTTCGAAGCGCTTGGAAAT
Organism: Hexamita inflata; assembly: GCA_963988835.1. NCBI lineage: Eukaryota > Fornicata > Diplomonadida > Hexamitidae > Hexamita > Hexamita inflata. The sequence continues at coordinate 15,701 of CAXDID010000698.1, forward strand.
AACTACATTGTAGCTGAAAACTACATATGCGATAACTATTAACTAGCGAATTAAAAATAAGCAGCGTAAGATAACTTTAAGGATGCACTTGGCGCTAACAGTTCTGATGAACAAGCTGCTGAGCTAATGAACTTCGTAAATTATGATAAACAAATGAGAACAAAATATGTTAGCAAAGCAGAAAATAACAGCTTGAATATAAGCAATGACGACTCACTCTACGATATTCAGTTCGTAAGACATATTAACACGTAGAAATTAACAGTAAATGCATGCAAAAACATTTAAATCTCACGAAAATGCAAAACAATCAAAACAGATGAAAATGGATTCGTGTAGAATAGTATTGATGTGTAAATAATTTAAGCACCAATTAATATAATTGTTTTGAAAGTGAATAACTGCGCATTAACTCATTTAACTGGAATTGACCAAATGAAGAACTTAAAAGAAATCGACTTCAAAAATAACAAAATCGTATCAATAAAATAAATACAGAATATTCCACTTGAAAAAATTGAGCTTGAGCACAATATTATTACAGATATGAATGTATTAACTGGTTTAAAGAACTATAACACAGATTGGGTCCAAGAACAGGATGAAGCAACTGATTAAGACTACACAAAATATCTTTAAGAAACAAACGCGAATATAAATCTTGAAAAATTCAAAGAGTCTATTATTGAATCAAAGAAGTAAACTCAGGAATTAATCTTAAAGTTCGGACGCCGATATGAAAAAGATATGATTGCTAAATACCAAAAAGTTGTTAATAATAACAGTCTAACTATTTCAAACGATGGTCAAATCATAAACTTGAATTTTGCTGATGATTTGAATCTTAACAGTTTAACTGTTAATAATTGCAAGAATATTAAGTTCGTAAAAGTGCCGGTAAAGGTAATTTCAATCGCTTTTAATGATTGCAATATCACAAATATAGCTGGAATAGAATTATTAAAGCAATTGAATACAATAGAAATAACTGGCAATCCATTAAATTCAATTAAACAAGTTTATTCTTTAGTAAATATTACATCATTAAAAGTAAATAACACATTAATAACAAATTGTGTAGGGATGGGTGCCTTAAATAAACTGACTCACGTTGATTTAAGAAATAACGCAATCATCCTGATAGAATAATTGAAACAATTAACAAACTTAAAATAAGTTCTTATTGATAACAATTATGTATAGGATTTAGAGCATTTAACAAATTAGAATTGGATTTGCGAATAAAAAGTACCAACTGATGCAAATATTTAAGCTTATTTGACAGATACTAATTCTTCACTGACCCTTGATGCTTTCAAAGCTCAAATTGCTCTTAAGAAAACTAAGTCTGATTAATTGATAGTTCAGTTATAAACAAAGTACGATACTGACATGTCGAACAAATACAAAAATGAAGTGCATTACAACAAACTTGAAATATTCAGCGACTCTGACATTAAATAAATTAAATTCATGGATAAAATTTCAGTTGAGTGTTTAATCTTAAATGATTGTAAGAGCTTCAGTTTTAAGAGAGCTCCAACGTAATTATTGTATTTAACACTGAATGACTGCAACATTTCCGATTTGGAGGGTGTGTAGTAATTTTCTCAGCTCAAGAAGCTCGAGTTGATCAGGAACACGCAGCTTCAATAAGTAAAGCAAATCTTCTCACTATCAAATTTGCTTTCATTGACTATAAGCAACACCAAGCTTACCAATTTAATTGGCATATAGAATTTATCCAAATTAAAGTATATGGATTTGCGTGATAACCACATCGTATCTATTGAACCAGTTAAGTCCCTAAACAACCTTAAATAGGTCCTAGTTGACTACAATTTCATTCAGGATCTCGAGCACCTAACAACTACGAACAATTACACCTCGGACTGGATCTACTATTAAAATGAAATAACGGATGCCGTTCTCGCCCAGTTCCTCACTGACACGAACCAAACAATCACTTTGCAGGAGTTGAAAACGAGTTTCGAGGGGAAGAGGAAGCGCAGCGCGGAGCTAGTATAGGAGTATCCGGCGGCGTATGACGCGAAAATGAAGGCGAAATATTCAAGTAAAATAATTACAAGTGATTACGGCCCTCGTCTTGTAGTTGACAACGATTTGGAGGTACGAGACCTCAAATTCTTATAAGATCTTGGCGTCACACATGTGCAATACAACGGTTGCAAAAACGCGCACATTCTGAGGGCGCCCGCGAACTTGAGGCGCTTGTACAGCAACGGCACGGAACTGAAAACGGTAAAAGGAATCGAGAGACTCGTCGCGCTCGAACACGTGGACCTGGACAATAATTATATTGTTGAACTGAATATTCGGGGGTTGGACAAACTGAAGTATTTCTAAGCTCATGGAAGTAATAAAATAAGGGATACGAGCATAGGTGATTATTTGAAGGCGAAAGGGTGCTGTAAAGAATATTACGGCACAAGTTTATCATCATAACCTACTTAATAGGAAATTGAGGAAGCCAGACTGTGGTGAGAGAAATATAATTGATATTATAATTGTTTTAATATTTTACCTGAAAGAATACAAATTATGAGATATTTTGAAATATGTTATTTCAGAGAGAATTTCTTGCTAAATACCTGGAAATAGATATTTTAGCTGTATTAGAACAGAATAGTCCGTTAGAATATTTGAAGTTTGGCAATAGGGTGCTGAAAGACGAATGCTACACAGATAGATATGCCTAGAATCAGCCATATTAGTAGGAAATTGAGGAAGCTAGACTGTGGTGAGATAAATTGATTATTAAAATTATATTATTTTGCCTGAAAATATACTAACTAAACTAGACAAATTACGAAGTACTAACAAAATAAGGATTTTAACCACGTATTCGAGTATTTGCAAATGCAATGCACTACTCTGGCGAGAAATATAATAATATTAATGAATGCAAACTAGGATATTTATGATTTGTTATTTAGTGAGAATTTCTTGCTAAGTAACCTGGAAATAGATATTTCAGCTGCATTTGAGCTCAATAAGGTAGTTACCTTTATACACTCAAATAATGAATCTGAGCCCATCAGGCTTCTAATCTTGAACAGATTGAGACTCGTCGCACTTGAATACGTGGATCTGGACAGTAATAATATTGTTGAACTGAATGTTCGGGGGCTGAAATTGAAGAACTTTAATGCTTATCATAATAAAATAAGGGACACGAGCCCGTTGGAGTATTTAAAATATGCTGTCAGGATGTGGGATAACTAATTAAACGCAACCAAGTTATGAGGAAATCTGAAGACGCAAATATGTAGCACACGAACTTGAGCTTTTCCATGATAATTAAATTCAATATTTTTATTAATACATCCTTTAAAAGGCTATATATATTTAGTATAACTAAATGATTGAATCTGCTTCTCCATAGAGCTTGCTCCCTACTAATCTAACCAATCATGTGCGAATATGCGAATATGAATATGCATTAAACCAAAAATGCCTTCATGACTTGTGATAACAAATAGTTCCCTTAACTCAAAAATAAACAACCCAAAAAACTTTCACTCAAACTGTTTTTTAATGTCTTCGATTTATTCTTGGTTCAGCATTTTCAATATTTCACTTCCATTTAGTCCCCCGAATTGCATTTTCACGAGCATTTTCACCGTTTTCTGCAGTTCCTGAATCTCTTTCTCGTGTTTCCTGAGCGTTTCATTTTGTTCAATTTCCTGTTTCTGTTCTTTTACAGTAAATTCTGGTTTGTTTTGCTATTTATCGAATTACTTATTTAGTTCGTTTTTGGTCAAATCAAATTCTTGCTTTTCCTGGATTTTGTACTCATATTTGTTTTCTTGTTTGTACTCGGGTTTTGGGAGCTGTTATTTATGTTGTTGCTTGGGTTCATCAAGGAGAACGCCGAAATCGAGAGTGCTGGCTTCGGGCCTGAGCTGAGTGTTTTAAAGCTTATTAGGCGATCTTATAAGCTGCCTGGAAAGAGAGCGCTTAATCGCCATATCCTGGCAGAACTGAGATTTAAACTAACACATGTTCAAACAGCACTTGTACAAATTCTCAATCATAACCTGAAGCTAATGCGAATTCTGCTTTATCGTCGGATCAAAATTTGACATCTGCTAACACGCAGCACAAAAATAGAAAACATCCTAACGGAACTAACGCATTAACGCACACAAATTATCGCAAATCGGCCAAAGCTGCGTCTTCTACGGATTTGACAGATCAAAATTAACTAAAGCCTAATGTTACTAATGGATAGTGGGTATTTACGCTAATAACTTTTACAAGATCTAATTTGTTTGTGGAATACACAATAAATCTAATTATTACAAGAACTCTTAAAATTATTAAGTGAGATAAGCTCTTTCCTACTGAATAGCACTTTGCATAATTTGAAGTGAAATTAACACAGCTTCTAATAATATTTATCGCAAAATTAATATTCACACTTCAAATAATGGAAAATTTACCAACCGATGATATAGATAGTGCAATATCCTGGGAATTTTAACTTTGGAAATAGGCAGAACAAGCAAGATTTCGGGCAGAATTATCCAAGTTATCCGCATAGCGAAAAGAAGTTATCAGAAAATAGTATTTGAAAAAATAAGAAGAAATTTAAGTTTAAAAGAATGAAAAACTTAAGAATATTGATTAAATTTAATAAGAAATATAGTAAACAATCCTAAAAACTCAACAGAAGATGGTTCAATATTAAAACCAGGATAAAGAAATTAAAAATCAAATAATATAGACTACCAATGCACTTAAGCAATAAATATTTTAAGCAGAAAAACAAGCACAATAAAAACTTAGTGAATGTGAATAAATTTTAGCAACTGAAACTGCAAATGCTGATCAAGCTTAAGCATAAGCTGCGTTCTTTTAAAACGAACTTTAAATGCTAGAAAAGAAACGCGATTCTGAAGTACAAAAATTTTAATAATTTTTATCATAATAAAAAATAGGACAAAGTAATAAGATTAAAGAAGCAATTATCAAAAAATAGAAAGAAATAGACCAAAATTAACTTAAAATTAGAAAAATGGAAATGGAAGTATTCACTGTGAGCCAATAATTGGAAACTCTCGTTAAATAAATTGATGCGAGATTGTGATGAACATTAATTAATATAATAATATATTATATTTGTGTACTATTTAATAATTTTTACACACCACATATGAAAAGCTATCATTTAGTAAATTCCTAGTCCAATTAACCAACTATCATATAGTTGGATAGAAATATACCATAACGTTCAAATACCATAATACCAGTGTCATGTTTGAATAGTTTTATACTAGGAAAGAAAGGTAGGAAAGAATCTCGTTTTCTCCCATCTAGATTTAAAGTGTAAATAGTTACTCCGATTATTTTAAATGATACATTAGACAGAGCGTAATGCATTTACCAAAATAGAGAGCGAATTTTCGCAATAGGTTACAAGTGGTTAACAATAACTAATTTGAACTTAGAATTAATTAAAGAAGTAGCCCTATTTGAGTTCTAGTTTGGTGACACAAATTATGTTATTCAGGCAGTTGTTGTTCAACAGTGTATATTTCTACTTACTAATAACTAATAATTAATTCAAATAAATTACAAAACTAATCAAAAATAAGTAGTTTAATTAGAAAATATAACATCAATTGGTACAAATGAATAGAGCTTGATAGTTGGTACATAACATTCGTAAATTTTATTTTTTACTAACTTTTGCACTAATCATTAAATCAATGAATTTACTGAATGGACTACTATATTTCATTAATAACTTGATGTCTCCGCTATTGCTCATTTGAGTTATAAGAATGATATGTTAGTTGTTTTAGGAATTTCAGGAAGATCAATATGTATAAACACAAAAGAAAACATGCCGATTTTTAAAGCAAACTATATATCCCTAGGTCTGCAGACTTTTATAACAGAAAATGAGTTTGGATTTATCGGAGCTCCAAACGATATTTAAATATTCAATTTAGAATTTTAATAATGTCAGAGTTTTAAGAGTTCAGATAATCTTTAGAGCATAAGTAATTACTCTCAGACAAAAGTTGGTGTATATTCTGAAAGAGATTTTATCACACAAGATTATTCTAGTGCAATTGACTTTGGTTAAAGAAGAGTATACATATAAAACCGTACAGTTATCTAACAGTGTCATTAATTTGGCGAGGGAGAAACTATGCAGTTCACCAATTAAGGAAATGTGTGTTATATAACATAAAACTAAGAAATTCACTTGTTTGATAAAGATCCTGATGATTCACTGTAGTTATAATAACTATTTTGTGTTTAGGACAATGATTCAATTTGCATTTTTGCCGAATAAGGGATAATCTTGCGTATTTCATTACCTAAATTAACTTAAAAACTTTTAGAAGAGTGAAATTTAAATTAAATTTAAATTAAAACTATATTAAATTATGATGTTCAAATCAAATAGAAAATACATTAATATTTAAAGCAACTAAAACTCAATTTCGAAATATATTTTGTCACCACTTTATATATGATTGTAAAACGCAAATTCTAATAAATCTCAAATGATAGCACACTTGGTACAATTAGTGAACTTATAGATTATACACAAGAATATGAATTTAGCAATGCTAGTTAATATGTTGAACAATCTTGTATTGATGACATGTCCAATATGCTTGAAGCTTTTATTTCAATGTTTTGAATGAATAATAAAACATCACTTTTCTATATAAGTTAATAACTATTTTATTTATGATTTGAGAAACTAATCATTTGTAATCATTTATTTTTTAGCGAATCGTTTTGCGTTGCTGAAATGTTAATAAAATACCTACCAATGATATTATTAGCTGAGTTAGTTTTTAATATATATTTACACCGCTTTTGAACCAAGATCTACTCCTTTATTCATTAAATGTTAAGTAATAGTTTAAAGCAAGTTGTGATCATTATTCGACATTTTAATGCTATTTTATCGCTGGTAAGTTTCTCGTATCCATCTTTTAACATAGTGTTTAGATACACTTAGTTGTTGAGAAACTATGTCCCAATCAAAAATATTATTTTCTAACAACGCAGATATTTACAAATAGTCAATTTAATTTTCTTAAAAACCTAATTATGAGCACATCTATTTCTTTATCACTTGAAGAGTGTGGTTGTATTCTAACTTGGACACTGGCATATTGGATTGAAAACTGATTTCGCATTATTCGCTCCAATTCATAAATACATATAGATTCGTCTTTGGGACATTTTTGTACAAATTACATTACTAATCTCGTATCACGCTTGTACATTTATCATATAATTAAGTATTATTGTGTTTTATTAGAATTTTATGAGATACTTTTATAATTTAGTGTGATTAGTCCCGATCATTTGTATTATTGAATATACTCGTGAATAATCATACAAGGTCGTCACTGTCTTCACCTCTCAGTTTTCTTTCTTCTCTTTCTTTTTGGTGTTGTAGTTTCATTTTCTCGTATTCTTCGTCTTCGTATGCAGTATCTGTTACGATTAGCAGTTATCCGGGCAGTGCTGGAGCTTCGACGGTGTTTGTCAGGTATTCGAGGAGTCTTTTGAGTTCTGGGTCGAAGTCTTTGTATGCTTCTGCGTAGTTGATTGCGTCTTGCATGATGATTTGTGCGATATCGATTGCGTCGAATTTTGCGTCTTCGCTTGTGTTGCATTCTTCGAGGTCGATTGCTTCTTCAGCGAGTTCTACGATGTTATTGTAGTTATCGTTGAGCATGAGTGCTGCTTTGTAGAAGTTCGGTTTCACGTCTTCGAATTCGATGATCATTTTGTACCAGAACCTGAGTATTGTGTTCCTGCCATACAAACATGCTGTTTGCAGCGGGTTCAGGATGCATTTGTTTTATTTAGTAATAAGTGTTTTTACCACCTCGTTGCTTTGCCAGATGAACGCGCCAGATTTTTGGTTGAATCTAACGGCAGCTTCAAGTGGTGTGGTGCCCGCCGAGGACCTCTTTAGAATTAGTTCTGGGTGCTTTTTAAGTAATTATTTGGTCGCGAACTCGTTATTGCAACATAAGGCGAAAATAAGGGCGGACGTTTGAGGGAAGACGTCAATCGGGTTCGGAACGTTCGGAACGGGTGCGGAAAAGTGGTCGGAGTTGAAAACTGGGGACCTTTAAGTCAATAAATAGTTCAGAACGTCGTCCTTGAAGTAGTAAATGGAGTAGAAAACGGGCGGCATGTTGGATATGATGGAGTGGGTGGATTCGCGCGTATCCGAGAGTTTATGGTACTTATTCGGAGCGGATTTTACTACGGTGAGGTTGCCGTCGATTATGGCGTCGAAGTACTCGTCGGGGGTTAGCTATGCGGCCTTCATTGGAGTGGAACGATGATATTTTAAGATTGGTGGTTAAAATGGGTGAACAGAGTTGAGAATAGGTTCAAACGACATATATCTTAAAATTCTGAAAGTTAGTAGCTGTTTATGTGTGGAGCAAGCAATTTAATTGTTTATTTTATCATACTACATGATATAATAGTAAGGTTATACCTAAACCCTACCACCTTCTAACTTGTCCTTTAAAATAATTATGTTATAATTTGATATGAATAATAATAATAATTAAATAATAATTAAATAGCTATTTAATACATTTAAACTTTGTTCTCACTTTCATTTGTTAATAAGCATCCAGTGAACAAATAATCACATATTTAAATATAATAATAATTACATATTAGTAATGCTGAGACTAACAGCATTTCATGGACATGTTGGCATTCTGGTTTTGAGCTTTTTAGGATGAGACATGAACATAATTCAAATAGTGACCAAGTCATTAATGCAATATGAACACAAAAATATATTTCAGCAAAATCATTTAATCGTTATTTGAAAATAAGATAAATGAAAACAAATGCAACTATTGAGTACTCAGCTAATAATATTGATTCCAAAAGTAAAATTGAATGATTTTTCATGGAGTGCTATTTATCTGCTATTTATTAATGGCATTTAAACGTATTGCTAAATTGTTGCTGTTGAGTGAGTCATGTGCCTCACATCTTATGGCGTATATGTATATAACTATAACATATGTATAAATATTAAGATATAAATAATAACAAGTATGTAAATACATATAATATTAATATATCAGAGAGATATAATAAATATCAATATATAATTGTAAATTAACATATCATTTATATTTATTCAAAAATGATGGATATTCGAAGTTAAATGATAACTGTGAATTTTCGCTTTATATATTCTGATCAGTAGATAACGTTTCTTAATGTTATGTTGTACCAGAATTATTGGAACAGTTTGTATCTCTACTTGATTATTCTTAGTGATAATTCTCAGTGTATACTTACATATCAACACCTTAGATCGAATTGTATTAATTTATACACTGCGGAAATTAATTAAATTCAAGGTTGGTATTGTCATCAAAATTATCATTGAGAGCAGAACATAAAATGTCACAAATAATCTAGTATTGTTAATTGAATTATTGTGGTGCGTTGTATACAACATTATGGTGAAGTTACTTTTCCGCGCATTTATTCACTATTCTATGAATTTCTGCTTAGATTTCTTCATCTGATAATTTCTAAGATTTCGGTATATATTTAATTTTCGATTAATAAGAGAACCAGTTTTTCAAGCTTTCTTTTATTTTAGCAGTATTATAATCCTTCATTTACACACTCATCTCATCTAGGATTATATTTTTAGTAATTTATTGTTGATCTTTGTATATGCACGCAGAAAACCTGTGAAATTCGGCCATAATGTCATCAGGAATTTGTTTCCCTTTTTTTGGAAGAATTCTCTCCAAGAATAATTATTGGATCTATTTTGATTCGTAGTTTTCTTAAAACATTTAATTCAAATTACTAGTTATTTGGTCATAGTCTATGCATCTTGCGAATTTCTGATAAAATTGTTTAATCAACTCTGTTTCCGGGTCAATACAAGGTTCAACCTTTTATTTAACTTCATTACAGTGTGCGCATTAACACTACGCATATTACCAAAATATTTGCCGTTATATTTAATCGTTTATAATTTAACTTTTTAAAAGCGGTTATTTAGGTTAGTATAATTCAAAAGGTTAACCTTTATATTATAAAGGTAGACATTTTTCGCAATCACACGCGGATTCTTTTCCATATTTTGATAAATATCGCAGACATACCCATCCTTCGAGTCCTTTATAAGTAGTAAATCCTAAATCACCGTATAACTAGGTAATAACAAGCGGTTCATGTCTTTTTATGTATGTAAGCGGCTTAAATTCTAATTTATTATAATCTTAATTTTAAAGTGGTTCCTTTATCAGCCTGATAGTATTTTGTGCAATTACTGATACTAATTTACAACATTTTACATTATCAAAGAAATATTTATTCTAAGGTAAGTATTCTCCCCTCCTCATGATTTAAATGCCAGATGATGGTTCTGGAACAATTGGGAAATCTGGAATCCACTCAAAACTAACTTTTTCGTTGAATACAAGACTGAATTCTTCTTGTGGTTCTAATGTAGTGAATAAGCAATATTCTTAATTGAGTTGTAACTCATAGTAATCTCCATATTGCAATTTATTTTTCTCATTAGATACAATTTTCACTTTAACATAATGATTTATATTATTCACTGGATATTTATATTATTCGCTGGAAATGACTTTGATATAGATTTTTACTGGAGACTGTTTAATACGCGGTTCAGTGTACTTAATATATTCTTCTTTTCGTTTGTGCATTGAGTCCAGAATTTAATACTTGTTTTCAAAAGTTAATTTTGTTTCTCCCATACGTTATATCTGAATTGTGTTATCTTTGAATCTATTTAAATTATATTTTGATGCATATTTAGGTAAGTTTTGAATGTGATCAAAATCAGGGGTCCATATTCCAGTAACTTTATGCTCAAAATGAAGTTATATTTATTTAGTATCTTAATAGTGAATTCTCTGTATCGCATATTAAACCCCACGTTTCAAAATGTAATATTATCCGTAATAAACTAAATTCTCTCCTTATTAATCTTAAATTCCAACTTTTGTTTCGCACACTTACTTATTTGGTTCGCTTTAGTTAGCTTCTATATCGTCTATTTATATGTAGCAAAATTAAGTTACTATTGGTCTTAAACTAAATGCATTACCAGGTATTATTTATACTTAACAGTCTTCGAGTTGGGTATCGCTAATTAATTTGAATTCGATCATATTTTTGTTGTGGCGTGGTGATTGGATATACAAAAAATAGTAATTTTATGTTATTTTAAAGCGACTTACTTTTAGTTAAATCACACATCTAATGCGCAATTTTACCATATATTACTAAGCATTATAAACATATAGTATATTATATCAACACCAAATTGATAATGCTAATACATGTTTATTTAAAAATGAAATATAGGCCATGATACGCACTATAAACTTTGTCTGTGTACCATTTTGGCCGAGTGGTTAAGGCGAGTGACTCAAGATCTCTTGGGCGTCAAGTCCGCGTGGGTTCAAATCCCACAGATGGTATATTTTCGAAACTTGTTTTATACTAATGTAATATTGTTAGTCACTCTATTATATGATCCCACTTCACTAAATCATCGCATTTCATTTCTTTTCAAATTCGCTATAATACATTGGATAATACGCTGTCCTGATTTGTGCATATTTAATGGTTCAACTATTTGAAAAGACGAAAGACAACTAGAAGAGTGAATACACTTTCATTTCAAGTTATATTTACCAAAATACACAGTTCTCATTGACTCTAATTTAATCAATCGCGATGAAAATGCGATGTATAATAGATATACGCCAGAATACAGATAGTTTATCAGATTATCCACTTTCGGTTTATTAGCTAAGTGTAGAATAAACTAACAGATATGATACGGAGAAAACTAAAAATGATATGCACTGTTTAACTAGTATCTTGGAATGTGAATAAAGTCACAAGTATTTGATTTGTTTTTCATGTCAAATACAGATTCAGTTTGAATTTAATTTAAATGTTGCAGTTACTCTTCTATTACAACACACGACACCAACGGCACAAAAATAAATGTTTAAATACCACCACTTCAATGAGTGAAAGCAGCTACGAGTCGTTCAGCTCCAGCTACAGGGTGGTGACCAACCGCCTGGAAAAACTAAGCAGCGAGTGCGACCTGCAGAAACCGAAGGAGAGTTAACTATCTCTACAAGTACTATTCAATTTCGACGAGAACCTTTCTCTTTTTCCGGACACCGAGGAGCTAAACACCTTCCCGACGCAGGAATTCGGTGTAGAGTAAGACTCCCGGCAGTGCGAAACGGAGCAGAGCTGTGATTAATTTTAGTGAGCATTTTGAAATTTCATATATATTGGAATTAGTTATTCAACATCAAACAAATTGAGGGATTTATTCGATTTAAGTAGTATACTCCTCTATAGCAATAATTAGCGATCTTAAATATTTTCTTGGAGTTCTGGTAGTTGGAATTGTCTGTCAAACAATTGTATTTCGCGGAGTTTGAAATGTCTTCAACTGTATAGTCTTCTCCGATGCGTTCCATTACTAAAATCAAAAATTAATTAAATAATTCGGAAGTAGTGTGTTTGTACTTTAAATTACTTCACAATCTGATTTACTGGATTTATGCTTCAACACGTCAACCCAACCGTATTGCCGTTTTCTTTCCACTCTCACATAAATGACAAATATCACCAGAGCCCGCTTGATTAGCGCCGAGCCGAAGCTGGAAACCATCTCCGAGTGCGGTGAGTCCGAAGACCGCAGAGACCAGTCGCCCATCACGAAGAAGAACAGCTTCACGAATCTCGAGCTTAGCGAGCTGAGCGATCTGAAGGCCCTCGCGAGCCTGATAAACCTGACCAGATTCGAGCTCCTGAAAGTCACCAGGCACGCGGACTACGTGGCCAAGTGCTGCGACAACAACGAGAAGAACATCCAGAAGATCGTCAAGAACAACGTCCGAATTCTGCTGAATGTGTTTTGAGTGAACGTGTACATTTGGTTTCTGCTTTGTATTACGTTTCTTTAGCTATGACTCTAAACAAACTATTTGTGTATGTGTTCGGCAATGTCTTTAATTTACTCAAATTACTAAATATCACTATCTCGCTGCAATATAACAGGCTTAGAAATTAATCTGGAATTACACATTCACACTACTATATGTTTAACAAATACAACTGTTGGGTTGGAAATCCTAGCGTAGAAAATATGGCACAACCAATTCTGAATTGTGCATTGGATTCGAACTACTTTTATGTTTTGGATTTAAACATGTTTTAATTCGATTCAATGTAGATATCTAGCTGAAGTTGCTGATAGCACAAATAGGGTAGAATACCGCGGGTTCTGTGTAAATCAGTTTGGAATTAGTTATTGTTTATTTAGACAAATACAATGTGAAAAATATTTTAAATTCGCTTTTGAGAATGCGGCACGAATACGAAGTAGACAGCACGGAATTAGTAGTTCGGCCCAAATTCGGTACCAGATAAAAACCATCCGAAAGAGCTATAATTACGATGTTATCACTTTCGGAAACTCGCCCCACTTCCACAGAGATGACCAGAAAAGTGCGTCTGATCAACAACATCAGAAAGCTGAAGACCATCCCAGAGTGCGACGAGACCGAGTACGAATACACCAAAGCGCCAGTTACGCAGAACAACAGCCAGGTCAGCATCGTGTGCGGAAGCTCTGAATGAATTAAGAAACGCTGAAGACAAATTCAATGGAAAGATAAGCGTAAAGAAGTTAAGTGAGGTCGTACTTTTATCTGCTTCTGGTAGTGAAAATAATAAAATAAAATGTGGAATCGTTAGAACTTGCACCTAAGAATATTTTATCGAACAATACTTTGCTGCAATAATGTCGTTCTATCTCAGATATTTGTATCGATCACAGAAACAAATGAGTTCATTCAATCATGCTTCAAATATATATATTAAAACATCCTGCAGTTCAATTTAAAGTCATACATCGTATTTAATTCTAACTGCGCAATATGATTTGTCAATATAAAAATACTTACTTCACCATTCAGTTCTGGAACTATACTGAATTACTTTGTATTTGAAATTTGACGATGAGAGAAATTAACTTTGCTGACATTATATTCTGTTTCCGAACGATAAATGTATAACTGGTGATAAATTAAATCGTCAAACAGTTCGAATCATAATGTGTTTTGAATCAAATTTCAAGTGCACAATCTAATTCGACAAGTTTCGTGTATATTTTGTTAGAAGAGTTAGAAAAGCTCACAAGTGCAATTCAAACAATTATTCATTTGTGAATTGTAATTTGAAACACCAAATTCGATTTATCCAGAACAGCGCTATTATGATGATAACCAATGTTTGTAACCAAACCCACTTCGACACAAATGATGAGAAGAGTGCGCCTGATCCAGACCTCCAGAAAGCTCAAGACGATTCTAGAGTGCGACGAGTCCGAAGAGAACCCAAACTGTACCCCGACTACTCCGAGCTTCAAATAAATGCAAAGCCAATTCAGTCCAGTTGAATGAAGGGCTGACTGTTTAGCGCTAATAAAGTGATCAGATAAGTTTAATATAACAACAGTAGTAATAATTTTATAATTTAATCTAAATCACTCACTTAGTACCTGTGATTATTTTAACGTTTATTATACATACGTTTATTATAAATTTATTGCAAAGATTAACAGAAATTCATTTTAGTTATATTTAGTTATATTTATGAGATTATTAAGATGGAATCACTAACTTGATACAGTTAAAGTTAAGTGAATTTTTTAATGTATGATTTATATATGATTGATGGTGGGAATATATTGCGTAAATCATGACAGAGGTTAACCAATGTTTAGTAATCAAAACTCAATAAATATCGTCATTATCCATCAGATGAAACATGAAGATATGCACTCGAAAATTGTAAGAAAGCATTCACAGCATTCACAACATAGCAAACAACCATCGTTTTAGTTCATTTCACGTTCTTCGTTAATTTTAGGAGTATTTGTTCTATCTGGAAAGCCTCTCATAAATTAGTACCGTTCGATAATCTGATCTTCTGTGTTTGAAGTTAGTATATCTTTGCTTTTTATAACCAAATCCGATTGGTGCTACGCCTAGTATTATTGTGAAACACCGTTGATATTTTACGTTTATTCTATCTTTGATGTTGCTGCACCTAAGTTGCTGATTGTATCGTAAGACATTCTGAAGTGGTATTAGTTTAGAAATAGGTAATTTAGAGGTAATAAAACATTGATTCGATTGCACTAAGTATAATGAATCCGGATTATATTAGATAACTGTATTTTGAATTTTATATGATATTATATAATTAGCATATCTCTTTAGCGTTTTTTCTTTATTATAGCAAATTTAGCGTATGAGCTAGAAGCTTTTAAGTAGGGGGAAACAAGAGCTCACGGTTAAATATAGGTGACATTTTTGTTTTGTATTAATATAACACCTCACTACCTTCAAGCAATGTTTTAACATTTTCTTATTGTAAGAGAAACGGTGGTTTTTGAAGTCTAGTATTGTTACAGTATATTGCATATTTCATCAACAACTGTATTTATTATTATTTACATCAAAGGTTTCCTTCTGTTAAGTTATCATATTATTCATCAATATTGGATATTTCAGTACTTTAACAGTTATTTAATCCAGATCGATACCGATTTCCTTTATTTAAATCCAAAAGTAATTCAAATATACTTTTAGTCCCCACAACTTATGTGATTGCATTGTTACAGATCTTGAGTAAGATTTTGGTACCTGTGGTTACTCAACCAAAGTTGCATCTCTACTATCTTCCATCAATGTATTGGATAATAATTTATATTTGTACTCTACTTGGCAAAGGATCTGTAATGATCTTGCGTGTAGTTAATTTTAGACACAACTCTTAAAAATTTTGTTGAAGAAGTGTTCGGTTTTGTAATTATCTGGGCTTGAGAATTAGATAAATATTATTATTAGATAGTAATATAACTACAGCTATTTAGACAGCTATATTCAAAAATTTATTGTATTTTCTAAAATTTTACGCTTTTAATTGTGAAGACTTGACTTTTGAGCTCAATTACTTATACAAACTAATAATAAGCGAATGTGGATTACAAAATTATTTTAAACTAAATTCGCTTGTGTACAGCTACTTTATACCAGCTATTTTTTTGGGATTTCTTCAGGCTTATTATCCAGAATAACGTGAAGTTAACACTAAGTTACGTAAGTATTATTTATTATTAAGTTTGTCAATGACGCTGGGAACTGCTAAAAGAATGAAGTTGCTACAATTGATTGAATATTATATATCTAGTATTGATTTGCCTCCAACGCTATTTAGTTTTTAGATCTCACTTAATATAGTTGTGCTATAATTTGTTTTATTTTCTGCGTTCAATGCTCTAAATTTTGATTAATTACTCAATGACAAATTTTAAACGCAATACTGGCAAGTCTCCTTTGATTCAAATATTTCAGTTCTAGAAATCATATTATTGAAGCTGGTCTTATAACTAAAATATACTAAAATTTGGGTTAACACGAAGAATCATGATTAACTGGTTGCTTAATTCACCGAGATAAAATTATAACATAGAATTACAAAAATGACTTATTAAAATACAAATTGTGTGGTATATTCACAATAATATCACTAACCAGATTGTAATATTGGTAAATTTTACATTGTATAGAAGTGAAATTTTAATTGAAAACCCACTTTTGTCATGGATTCATGCTAATAGAAACAATATATTTTATAGTAAAATAATATGTCCACTTCCATACATGGCGTCATTTTGATGGTAAGAGATATTATTATTTGTATCATATAATTTCACAAAGTGTACATTGTTTTGAATACTAAATGAAAATTTAGAATATCTTTTTGTGAATTATAATGTATTATAAAAGGACTCACTTAACTGTAACCTTATCATCAGTAAGGCATGCATTATAAATTTCAAAATACAAAAACTAATTTTATATTGATTCTAGATATTCTAGATATTCTAGAATCAAGAATATTCTATCAACAATTTTTGAGAATAACGAACACACATTCATTAGAGTCTATTAAAGAAATATAAAGATCTATAATGGACTTAATTGTTATTGTATCGAAAATTACGTTATTAGTTTTTGAGATTCGTTGTAATGAAAATGTAATACTAAATTCTAATTCTCACAATCCGAACTCCTACCGTAGCTCGTCCACCACCTGCCCCATTCCGCACTCTTTGTAGATCCGAATCGCTATCCGTGGGTCGCTTCCTCTTTCAGCTAGGTTCACCAGTGCGGATGCGGTCTGTTGGTGTTTTTATAGTAGCCGTAAATCAATCAGGTTCTGGATCTCGTAGTTGTCGAACGGACTGAGCAGCATCACCAGTTGCTCGCTGTTTAGAGAGAGCTCGTACTTCTGCAAGGCTGTAAGGAGCTGTACCGCGTAGAACTTCTTCTTATCCGGATCCAGCAGGTTGATGTACTAAATGATGGACTGCACCTGAAGTAAAAATACTCTTGGGTAAACCAGGCACTTTCCTCTGACTTTAACTTGAATCGCGTTGGATAGCATTTTGATGTGGATGCCCGAGTTTTGGATGTTTGAGATGGACAGGTTCGAGCTTTCCACGAAGCTGTCGCTAAGGTTCAATTTCAAAGTGGGCAGTACGTCTTGCTGTATTTATTTGCAGATTCTGACTTCCAGGCAGTAGTTCAAAATGAGTTCGAAGAATGTGGTCAGGTTTTCGTAGTGGCTTGCGAGAAAGCGCTGTAGTGCTTCGACGAATGGTTCAATGAACGCGTCCGATCTGTATATGCACACGTAGAACAATAGTATCAAGTCAGCCAGTGTGTTTATCGTGCCTAGCGACTATACGAAGCCCTTAGCGTCAATTCTCGCTAGTGAGATCCGGTTCATTGACGACCTCAGGCATTATTTTAGAATGAGTGGGTACCTTATTTTGAGCCTCTCTCCCTGGTTAGCTGGTTTTGACTCAACCGGTTCTGATTGCTCTACTGATACGTTCGTTGATTCGTTCGCTGAAAGTTTTTGGAGGTAAACGATTGAGAGGCGCCCAATGGCTAAGTTGTCAGTTACGACCGCATTATCTGCGTTTTAGTTCACCTGACCAGCTCTACCTATTACGTCATAACAAATGTACTCGAGTGTATTCGGATTTACAACGTACAGTAGATTCTCGCACACGAACACTTGACTATATGCAGGTGAAGGAATTTTAGCCTCGGTCAGGAGCTGCGTTTCGTTCATTATCTGCACTGAGGTGTACAGCAATTTGAGAATCAGCAGGGTTGAGCTTGGTGATAGTTTTTACGTTTTCATCTGTGGTGAGAAGCAGAATTCCTATTTGACCGCTAAATGCTGTTTTATCAGGCCCAAGTCGTTCTCGGTCTGCTGGCACAAGCTTTCTTAACTCAGTAAGTGCTCCTCCGCTTCCTGGTCGTAAAGCTTGTTGAATTATTGTCTGAGCACGAATCCGAATATTTATCGCGTGTCCGTGTAGTTTAAATTAGAAAGGCTCAGCTTAAGCTGCGGTTTTTCCGTGAATTTCACGATGAAGAATTGGTCTACGTTTTCCTCGTTACAGGACAGCAATAGATATTTATTGTCTATGAATTAGTGTGTTTTAACCGTTGTTTGTATTTCAATGTCCTGTTTCTAGTCTATTATTGGCGCCTGCTCCCCTTTGGCCCAGAGCACCTTGACGATGCTAACTGATTTCTTCAGCACCACTATTAATATTTATCCGGTGACCCATTCGAACCCGACTATGGTTTCCTTCTTGAACATGCTCCCGAATTTGATGAACAGCTTCTTGCTCTGCTCGTCGAACACCTCGAGGACGTTCTGTTGGCTCTGAACGCAGATCTTTTTCAGGTCCGAGTTCGGGCAGAACCGGAACATGACCTTGTTACTCGCGATGAGAACGGGTCTTATTTGCGTTTACTTCAGTAATTTCCCGTCGTTGGAGAACGATTTCACGTCCGTCTCACTCTGCGATAAAATCAGGTCGTTGTTCGGGTCGTAGTCGATCGCGTTCGCGTACGGCTGCTCAATCTAGTGTTTTTGGAGGAATGACATTTAGAGGAGTGGAGAATATATTTTATAATATATTATATGTATGAATTTTGAATAGATGAATCGCAAAGGCGTAGAAAGATCATGATTAAAACAATATGATCACCATCAATCAAATCTCACTTTGTTTTCATTTATGCTGGTTCAGTCATATATCATATGGCACAGTCAAAGTTTCAGTATTTTAAGTTTAGATTATAAATAGAGGTTGTGTTCGAAAATCAAACAGTGTCATCCACTATATGTGTTTCGTTCCACTAAGTGGTCGAAGTGAAAAGGTGTAATAACAAAATATTATATTATATTTATGTTAATATTAAAAAATATTAATTAATCAAAATACTTTATAGAATTCTTTATCAAAATACTTACTTTATCTATTATAATCTGCGGATTGGATTCATTATACTATTCAGATTTGCAATAGTTTTGTCAAAATGATACATAATGTCACTCGTTATCTTGGCAGATATCATAACTAATACCACTTCAGAATGTCATACGATACAATCAGCAACCTAAGTGCATCGGTTTTGATTATAAATGAATCTTAAAATATCAATTCTTCGCCGCGTGCGGAGTTCGCCGTAAAAGGCAATGATATGTTAACATCCAAAACAGAAGATCAGATTATCGAACGGTACTAATTTATGAGAGGCTTTCCAGATAGAACAAATACTCCTAAAATTAACGAAGAACGTGAAATGAACTAAAACGATGGTTGTTTGCTTTGTTGTGAATGCTGCGAATGCTTTCTTACAATTTTCGAGTGCATATCTTCATGTTTCATCTGATGGATAATGACGATATTTATTGAGTTTTGATTACTAAACATTGGTTAACCTCTGTCATGATTTACGCAATATATTCCCACCATCAATCATATATAAATCATACATTAAAAAATTCACTTAACTTTAACTGTATCAAGTTAGTGATTCCATCTTAATAATCTCATAAATATAACTAAATATAACTAAAATGAATTTCTGTTAATCTTTGCAATAAATTTATAATAAACGTATGTATAATAAACGTTAAAATAATCACAGGTACTAAGTGAGTGATTTAGATTAAATTATAAAATTATTACTACTGTTGTTATATTAAACTTATCTGATCACTTTATTAGCGCTAAACAGTCAGCCCTTCATTCAACTGGACTGAATTGGCTTTGCATTTATTTGAAGCTCGGAGTAGTCGGGGTACAGTTTGGGTTCTCTTCGGACTCGTCGCACTCTAGAATCGTCTTGAGCTTTCTGGAGGTCTGGATCAGGCGCACTCTTCTCATCATTTGTGTCGAAGTGGGTTTGGTTACAAACATTGGTTATCATCATAATAGCGCTGTTCTGGATAAATCGAATTTGGTGTTTCAAATTACAATTCACAAATGAATAATTGTTTGAATTGCACTTGTGAGCTTTTCTAACTCTTCTAACAAAATATACACGAAACTTGTCGAATTAGATTGTGCACTTGAAATTTGATTCAAAACACATTATGATTCGAACTGTTTGACGATTTAATTTATCACTAGTTATACATTTATCGTTCGGAAACAGAATATAATGTCAGCAAAGTTAATTTCTCTCATCGTCAAATTTCAAATACAAAGTAATTCAGTATAGTTCCAGAACTGAATGGTGAAGTAAGTATTTTTATATTGACAAATCATATTGCGCAGTTAGAATTAAATACGATGTATGACTTTAAATTGAACTGCAGGATGTTTTAATATATATATTTGAAGCATGATTGAATGAACTCATTTGTTTCTGTGATCGATACAAATATCTGAGATAGAACGACATTATTGCAGCAAAGTATTGTTCGATAAAATATTCTTAGGTGCAAGTTCTAACGATTCCACATTTTATTTTATTATTTTCACTACCAGAAGCAGATAAAAGTACGACCTCACTTAACTTCTTTACGCTTATCTTTCCATTGAATTTGTCTTCAGCGTTTCTTAATTCATTCAGAGCTTCCGCACACGATGCTGACCTGGCTGTTGTTCTGCGTAACTGGCGCTTTGGTGTATTCGTACTCGGTCTCGTCGCACTCTGGGATGGTCTTCAGCTTTCTGATGTTGTTGATCAGACGCACTTTTCTGGTCATCTCTGTGGAAGTGGGGCGAGTTTCCGAAAGTGATAACATCGTAATTATAGCTCTTTCGGATGGTTTTTATCTGGTACCGAATTTGGGCCGAACTACTAATTCCGTGCTGTCTACTTCGTATTCGTGCCGCATTCTCAAAAGCGAATTTAAAATATTTTTCACATTGTATTTGTCTAAATAAACAATAACTAATTCCAAACTGATTTACACAGAACCCGCGGTATTCTACCCTATTTGTGCTATCAGCAACTTCAGCTAGATATCTACATTGAATCGAATTAAAACATGTTTAAATCCAAAACATAAAAGTAGTTCGAATCCAATGCACAATTCAGAATTGGTTGTGCCATATTTTCTACGCTAGGATTTCCAACCCAACAGTTGTATTTGTTAAACATATAGTAGTGTGAATGTGTAATTCCAGATTAATTTCTAAGCCTGTTATATTGCAGCGAGATAGTGATATTTAGTAATTTGAGTAAATTAAAGACATTGCCGAACACATACACAAATAGTTTGTTTAGAGTCATAGCTAAAGAAACGTAATACAAAGCAGAAACCAAATGTACACGTTCACTCAAAACACATTCAGCAGAATTCGGACGTTGTTCTTGACGATCTTCTGGATGTTCTTCTCGTTGTTGTCGCAGCACTTGGCCACGTAGTCCGCGTGCCTGATGACTTTCAGGAGCTCGAATCTGGTCAGGTTTATCAGGCTCGCGAGGGCCTTCAGATCGCTCAGCTCGCTAAGCTCGAGATTCGTGAAGCTGTTCTTCTTCGTGATGGGCGACTGGTCTCCGCGGTCTTCGGACTCGCCGCACTCGGAGATGGTTTCCAGCTTCGGCTCGGCGCTAATCAAGCGGGCTCTGGTGATATTTGTCATTTATGTGAGAGTGGAAAGAAAACGGCAATACGGTTGGGTTGACGTGTTGAAGCATAAATCCAGTAAATCAGATTGTGAAGTAATTTAAAGTACAAACACACTACTTCCGAATTATTTAATTAATTTTTGATTTTAGTAATGGAACGCATCGGAGAAGACTATACAGTTGAAGACATTTCAAACTCCGCGAAATACAATTGTTTGACAGACAATTCCAACTACCAGAACTCCAAGAAAATATTTAAGATCGCTAATTATTGCTATAGAGGAGTATACTACTTAAATCGAATAAATCCCTCAATTTGTTTGATGTTGAATAACTAATTCCAATATATATGAAATTTCAAAATGCTCACTAAAATTAATCACAGCTCTGCTCCGTTTCGCACTGCCGGGAGTCTTACTCTACACCGAATTCCTGCGTCGGGAAGGTGTTTAGCTCCTCGGTGTCCGGAAAAAGAGAAAGGTTCTCGTCGAAATTGAATAGTACTTGTAGAGATAGTTAACTCTCCTTCGGTTTCTGCAGGTCGCACTCGCTGCTTAGTTTTTCCAGGCGGTTGGTCACCACCCTGTAGCTGGAGCTGAACGACTCGTAGCTGCTTTCACTCATTGAAGTGGTGGTATTTAAACATTTATTTTTGTGCCGTTGGTGTCGTGTGTTGTAATAGAAGAGTAACTGCAACATTTAAATTAAATTCAAATTGAATCTGTATTGACATGAAAAACGAATCAAATACTTGTGACTTTATTCACATTCCAAGATACTAGTTAAACAGTGCATATCATTTTTAGTTTTCTCCGTATCATATCTGTTAGTTTATTCTACACTTAGCTAATAAACCGAAAGTGGATAATCTGATAAACTATCTGTATTCTGGCGTATATCTATTATACATCGCATTTTCATCGCGATTGATTAAATTAGAGTCAATGAGAACTGTGTATTTTGGTAAATATAACTTGAAATGAAAGTGTATTCACTCTTCTAGTTGTCTTTCGTCTTTTCAAATAGTTGAACCATTAAATATGCACAAATCAGGACAGCGTATTATCCAATGTATTATAGCGAATTTGAAAAGAAATGAAATGCGATGATTTAGTGAAGTGGGATCATATAATAGAGTGACTAACAATATTACATTAGTATAAAACAAGTTTCGAAAATATACCATCTGTGGGATTTGAACCCACGCGGACTTGACGCCCAAGAGATCTTGAGTCACTCGCCTTAACCACTCAATCACGGAAGTAATACAGATGAAAACGTAAAAACTATCACCAAGCTCAACCCTGCTGATTCTCAAATTGCTGTACACCTCAGTGCAGATAATGAACGAAACGCAGCTCCTGACCGAGGCTAAAATTCCTTCACCTGCATATAGTCAAGTGTTCGTGTGCGAGAATCTACTGTACGTTGTAAATCCGAATACACTCGAGTACATTTGTTATGACGTAATAGGTAGAGCTGGTCAGGTGAACTAAAACGCAGATAATGCGGTCGTAACTGACAACTTAGCCATTGGGCGCCTCTCAATCGTTTACCTCCAAAAACTTTCAGCGAACGAATCAACGAACGTATCAGTAGAGCAATCAGAACCGGTTGAGTCAAAACCAGCTAACCAGGGAGAGAGGCTCAAAATAAGGTACCCACTCATTCTAAAATAATGCCTGAGGTCGTCAATGAACCGGATCTCACTAGCGAGAATTGACGCTAAGGGCTTCGTATAGTCGCTAGGCACGATAAACACACTGGCTGACTTGATACTATTGTTCTACGTGTGCATATACAGATCGGACGCGTTCATTGAACCATTCGTCGAAGCACTACAGCGCTTTCTCGCAAGCCACTACGAAAACCTGACCACATTCTTCGAACTCATTTTGAACTACTGCCTGGAAGTCAGAATCTGCAAATAAATACAGCAAGACGTACTGCCCACTTTGAAATTGAACCTTAGCGACAGCTTCGTGGAAAGCTCGAACCTGTCCATCTCAAACATCCAAAACTCGGGCATCCACATCAAAATGCTATCCAACGCGATTCAAGTTAAAGTCAGAGGAAAGTGCCTGGTTTACCCAAGAGTATTTTTACTTCAGGTGCAGTCCATCATTTAGTACATCAACCTGCTGGATCCGGATAAGAAGAAGTTCTACGCGGTACAGCTCCTTACAGCCTTGCAGAAGTACGAGCTCTCTCTAAACAGCGAGCAACTGGTGATGCTGCTCAGTCCGTTCGACAACTACGAGATCCAGAACCTGATTGATTTACGGCTACTATAAAAACACCAACAGACCGCATCCGCACTGGTGAACCTAGCTGAAAGAGGAAGCGACCCACGGATAGCGATTCGGATCTACAAAGAGTGCGGAATGGGGCAGGTGGTGGACGAGCTACGGTAGGAGTTCGGATTGTGAGAATTAGAATTTAGTATTACATTTTCATTACAACGAATCTCAAAAACTAATAACGTAATTTTCGATACAATAACAATTAAGTCCATTATAGATCTTTATATTTCTTTAATAGACTCTAATGAATGTGTGTTCGTTATTCTCAAAAATTGTTGATAGAATATTCTTGATTCTAGAATATCTAGAATATCTAGAATCAATATAAAATTAGTTTTTGTATTTTGAAATTTATAATGCATGCCTTACTGATGATAAGGTTACAGTTAAGTGAGTCCTTTTATAATACATTATAATTCACAAAAAGATATTCTAAATTTTCATTTAGTATTCAAAACAATGTACACTTTGTGAAATTATATGATACAAATAATAATATCTCTTACCATCAAAATGACGCCATGTATGGAAGTGGACATATTATTTTACTATAAAATATATTGTTTCTATTAGCATGAATCCATGACAAAAGTGGGTTTTCAATTAAAATTTCACTTCTATACAATGTAAAATTTACCAATATTACAATCTGGTTAGTGATATTATTGTGAATATACCACACAATTTGTATTTTAATAAGTCATTTTTGTAATTCTATGTTATAATTTTATCTCGGTGAATTAAGCAACCAGTTAATCATGATTCTTCGTGTTAACCCAAATTTTAGTATATTTTAGTTATAAGACCAGCTTCAATAATATGATTTCTAGAACTGAAATATTTGAATCAAAGGAGACTTGCCAGTATTGCGTTTAAAATTTGTCATTGAGTAATTAATCAAAATTTAGAGCATTGAACGCAGAAAATAAAACAAATTATAGCACAACTATATTAAGTGAGATCTAAAAACTAAATAGCGTTGGAGGCAAATCAATACTAGATATATAATATTCAATCAATTGTAGCAACTTCATTCTTTTAGCAGTTCCCAGCGTCATTGACAAACTTAATAATAAATAATACTTACGTAACTTAGTGTTAACTTCACGTTATTCTGGATAATAAGCCTGAAGAAATCCCAAAAAAATAGCTGGTATAAAGTAGCTGTACACAAGCGAATTTAGTTTAAAATAATTTTGTAATCCACATTCGCTTATTATTAGTTTGTATAAGTAATTGAGCTCAAAAGTCAAGTCTTCACAATTAAAAGCGTAAAATTTTAGAAAATACAATAAATTTTTGAATATAGCTGTCTAAATAGCTGTAGTTATATTACTATCTAATAATAATATTTATCTAATTCTCAAGCCCAGATAATTACAAAACCGAACACTTCTTCAACAAAATTTTTAAGAGTTGTGTCTAAAATTAACTACACGCAAGATCATTACAGATCCTTTGCCAAGTAGAGTACAAATATAAATTATTATCCAATACATTGATGGAAGATAGTAGAGATGCAACTTTTTTTTTGATGTAAAACCTCACTCGGCATCTGTGATTATTCCTCTTCGTTTATTTCAGTTTACTTTCCTGCGTTGTAAGGTTTCGTTCTTTTGTGATGATTGGTAAGGTCATCGTTTGTTATCCTAGTCAGGGATATTAATGGTATTGTTAGTTTGCGATTGTTTTGGTAATTGTGTATATAATTTTTGTATATTGGTTGTGTGTATTGAAGTGTAATTGTTTGTTTCTTAGGTTTAAGTATTTGTTTATTCTCTCTTATTTAAGTTTTGTGTTATGTATTCCTTTTGTGGTTTGGCAATTTATTGGTCATGTTAAGTGATCACTCACTTACATGGGGTGATTTGGTTTATTTTATTTTTTCTTTTTTTAAATCTTTTTAATTGTTTCTTTTAGTTCTTCATATCATGTGTTTAGATATTGTTATCTCCAGAGTTTAGTTGTTGTTAGTGTCTCTGTGGTCATGATTGTTTTCTAGGTCGTATTGTATTGATGATTGTTCGTTTCTTGAATGTTGTTTAATTTTTTGGTTGTAAGATAGTGTTCGATTTGAGTGTGCTATTAGTATTGATTTACCGATTTGGTTTAAAAGATTTTGTGGGTTTTTAATGAATTTTTTGATATGTGTTAGTGATTCTTGATGTATTGTTAAGTGGTCGCTTATTACTAGTGGTAAAATTTAGTCTTAAGGTACTTTGTAATTCTTAGCATGAGTTTCAAGTTTTGATTTGTATTCCCTATTCATGGTAGAATTGTTTTAGCAAATGCAAAGGTCCCAGAAGTACTGTGGTCGCCAAGCCAACTTTGATTTCAAAAAATACTAACTATTTCAAAACTATTTTTTGTATTAATTTTAACTATATATTAACTCAATGTTTAGTAGCGTCTCCTTTCTATTTTATTACTTCTTCTAACCTTTTGGGCATAGAGTCAATCAAATGATTGATGATATCTAACGAGATTTACTCCAACGCCCTCTTTACTTCTTCATTTAATAAGTCATATGTGGTACATTCTTCGGGGGAAATGTTTGACTTCAGTGGATTCCAGCAGTGAAAAAGTGGATTTAAGTCTGGACTCATTACTGGAAAGCGATAGAGCTCAATGTTGTTAGCAGTATAAAAGTTTTTCATATACTTACTAAAATGTGTCGGGGCGTTATCTTGTTGCAACTTCAAGTTATGCTATTAAGTGATGGAAGTGTAACTTGTCTGAAAACTTAAGAATTGACAATTGAATTCATGGTCGTACCGCACGGCATAAACCATAATGGACCCTTATATCTATAGCTAATCGTACTATAGATCATGCACGAAAACAGTCCATATTTTACACTTCGAGAAAATACTTCGGATTCCACTCGTCTTTAGGTGTTCTGAGCACTCTACTCGCTCGATTTGCATAGCATTTTGAGCGATACTCATCAGTATACTAAAAAGTTCTCCAATATTCAATTGGTTGTTTCAGGTTCATTCGAGCAAAGTTCAAACTTTCCAATTTATGCTTTTCAGTAAGTTTTGGCTTTATCTTAGCAACATAGAAGCTTAAACTGAATTTGGCCAGGAGACGAGATACCGTTGTTAGAGACATGGAAATTCCACGAAGGGCTTAGTATTTTTCAGCTATGATTCGTCGAGTTTCGAATCTATGGCTCTGGCGATATTTAACAACGCGAAAATCTCAGCTTAGTCAAATTTTCTGACACTATTATCGGCATGAGAAGCTTCTAGCTTGCCTGTAACTTCAAAGTGCTTAAAAATGGAATAAACAGTTTGGAGACTACATTGAAGGCAACAAGCAATGTATTTCTTGGTTGCAACAGTTTGTGATTCTGTTTCTCACATTCTCATCATTATGCGACGCTCTTGTATTGTGATCCGTCGGCTTCGTGTGTGCTTCGTCATTTGAAGGATGAAGTGAAAAAGAAATGAACCGCAGAATTAATTGAATATGTTATAATTAGCATAAATACAGTGATTTAATTTTCAAGCGCAATTATTACATAAACATTTGTTAAAATCAAAGTTGGCTCGGACACCACAGTAATGCTTGTTTTGGTATTCGATCGCGATGTCAGCATTACCTTTTAAAATGGGTGTACCGCTCTATTCGTCTGGTGGGTCTCCAGGATCACCTTTGTTCCCCTTTCTGGTTTTACTGTATTAATTATATGTTGGGGATAGTTGCGGCTTGTATTTCGAAGGTAAGTGTTCAACAAGGTCATATTACGCCTTGTTATGCCTTTTAATAGCATAACCTGCTCCACTACTGCAGAAGATTGCGTGGTTCGGATCTGTTATATGCTTTTGACATAGTGGACATATATGAGCATGGTTTCTCGGTTCTAAGGAATCAGAGTCGAACATAATGTCGATTGCTCTCTGGAATTCCATGTTTGTGAGGTCATGATATTTGTGTAGAACCTGTGCTGCGAACGAGTCCATGTTTGTAATTCAAAGAATCAAAGAATCAAAGGAGACTTGCCAGTATTGCGTTTAAAATTTGTCATTGAGTAATTAATCAAAATTTAGAGCATTGAACGCAGAAAATAAAACAAATTATAGCACAACTATATTAAGTGAGATCTAAAAACTAAATAGCGTTGGAGGCAAATCAATACTAGATATATAATATTCAATCAATTGTAGCAACTTCATTCTTTTAGCAGTTCCCAGCGTCATTGACAAACTTAATAATAAATAATACTTACGTAACTTAGTGTTAACTTCACGTTATTCTGGATAATAAGCCTGAAGAAATCCCAAAAAAATAGCTGGTATAAAGTAGCTGTACACAAGCGAATTTAGTTTAAAATAATTTTGTAATCCGTATTCGCTTATTATTAGTTTGTATAAGTAATTGAGCTCAAAAGTCAAATCTTCGCAATTAAAAGCTTAAAATTTTAGAAAATACAATAAATTTTTAAATACATCTGTCTAAGTAGCTGCAACTATATTACTATCTAATAATAATATTTATATAATTCGCAAGCCCAGATAATTACAAAACCGAACACTTCTTCAACAAAAATTTTAAGAGTTGTGTCTAAAATTAACTACACGCAAGATCATTACAGATCCTTTGCCAAGTAGAGTACAAATATAAATTATTATCCAATACATTGATGGAAGATAGTAGAGATGCAACTTTGGTTGAGTAACCACAGGTACCAAAATCTTACTCAAGATCTGTAACAATGCAATCACATAAGTTGTGGGGACTAAAAGTATATTTTAATTACTTTTGGATTTAAATAAAGGAAATCGGTATCGAGCTGGATTAAATAACTGTTAAAGTACTGAAATATCTAATATTGATGAATATATTGATAACTTAACAGAAGGAAACCTTTGATGTGGATAATAATAAATACAGTTGTTGATGAGATATGCAATATACTCTAACAATATCAGACTTCAAGAACTACTATTTCTCTTACAATAAGAAAATGTTAAAACATTGCTTGAAGGTAGTGATATGTTATATTAATACAAAACAAAAATGTCACCTATATTTAAGTGCAAGCTCTTGTTTCCCCCTACTTAAAAGCTTCTAGCTCACAGGCTAAATTTGCTATAATTAAGAAAAAACGTTAAAGAGATATATATGAAATTTCAAAATGCTCACTAAAATTAATCACAGCTCTGCTCCGTTTCGCACTGCCGGGAGTCTTACTCTACACCGAATTCCTGCGTCGGGAAGGTGTTTAGCTCCTCGGTGTCCGGAAAAAGAGAAAGGTTCTCGTCGAAATTGAATAGTACTTGTAGAGATAGTTAACTCTCCTTCGGTTTCTGCAGGTCGCACTCGCTGCTTAGTTTTTCCAGGCGGTTGGTCACCACCCTGTAGCTGGAGCTGAACGACTCGTAGCTGCTTTCACTCATTGAAGTGGTGGTATTTAAACATTTATTTTTGTGCCGTTGGTGTCGTGTGTTGTAATAGAAGAGTAACTGCAACATTTAAATTAAATTCAAATTGAATCTGTATTGACATGAAAAACGAATCAAATACTTGTGACTTTATTCACATTCCAAGATACTAGTTAAACAGTGCATATCATTTTTAGTTTTCTCCGTATCATATCTGTTAGTTTATTCTACACTTAGCTAATAAACCGAAAGTGGATAATCTGATAAACTATCTGTATTCTGGCGTATATCTATTATACATCGCATTTTCATCGCGATTGATTAAATTAGAGTCAATGAGAACTGTGTATTTTGGTAAATATAACTTGAAATGAAAGTGTATTCACTCTTCTAGTTGTCTTTCGTCTTTTCAAATAGTTGAACCATTAAATATGCACAAATCAGGACAGCGTATTATCCAATGTATTATAGCGAATTTGAAAAGAAATGAAATGCGATGATTTAGTGAAGTGGGATCATATAATAGAGTGACTAACAATATTACATTAGTATAAAACAAGTTTCGAAAATATACCATCTGTGGGATTTGAACCCACGCGGACTTGACGCCCAAGAGATCTTGAGTCACTCGCCTTAACCACTCGGCCAAAATGGTACACAGACAAAGTTTACAGTGCATGTCCCGGCCTGCCTTAGTTTACACGCAAATTATAATATTATTCCAATTGTTCTCATAAATCACTTTTTAGGCTGATATCATTTTATGAAACGAAGATTTCACATATAATCTGCACAAATAGATACAATAACAAAAATTTAAACGAAATATAATTGAAAGAATAAATCAGAATCACCTGCAACACATGAAGATACACATAAAGATGCATTGGATCATTTACCACAGAGTCATGAACACATACGAGAAGCAAACACAACATCCGATACACTTGGCTGCGTCTTCTGCTGAACTGTCTTTCTTGCTCTCAACTACAACCGTGGTGTATGCTTGTGGTTGTTGGCCTTGCATTACTGGTTGCATTGGTGGCATTTATACGCTTTAGTGGGAATCTTCGATAACAGGAGGCATATAAATTTGGTTGAGTTGAATATTCTGGTTATCAACAGTTTCATTCCAAGCTGGTGGCATGATTGGGGCCATCTGTGGCATCATCATTGGAGCTTGAATTGCTGTTGGTTATTGATCGCCAGCAAGATGTTCGTTCATCTTTTGTTCTTAAACTTATATTGGAGCAGATTGTAGAGGAATCTATGTAACTGGCATATCGAAGGTTACGGGAACATCTGAATTAAGATTATTATTATCTGCCATTGACAAGGAGTGGATAATCCAATTATTGTATTTAAGTGTAATCTAATAAATAAATTCATCAGTTCTAAAACAAGTCCCATTACAGTTGAACACATCTACTTAAAAATTCTTTAAAATATAACATTTGTCAACAATATAATATAGTATGCGAGAATATATTGTTGATTTGGATAATAATAAGATAACAGATACTTCTAGATAACTAATAAAATCAATAACACTCATTTCACTACAGTTAAAACTATCACAATTTGATATTATTCATTCTTTCAGCATAACACAAATACTTCCGATTTTAATTCTTTATATTTCATGAGTTAATAATACTTTAACGTACGCGATATTATTAATTTCTCATACGTTAGTTGAATTTTAGTAGATATATCATCAAAATATTTGTAAATTCGTTATGTGTCAACTTCATATACTCATTAAAGTGTAAATATAGAAGCGACCTTGTTGCGAACAAATTTCTATTATTAACGGGAAAATTTCAACCTTTGGTTTTAAAATGTAACATAATAATAGTATTATCACCTATAAATGGTCAAAATCAATCAATATTCCAGCAAATCCCATCCTGCAGTTTTAGCCCCTTTACCTGCAGTTTGTGGGTTCACGTCCTCTAAGCAGGTAATTTGCAGGAAAACGCACTGTTCCTGCAAAAAAGGGAGATTACAGCATTTTGTTCTCACTACATGTATCTTATTAAGATAATTGGTTCGTTTACAAATTTAATTTTAATATTTATGATATAAATATAGATAATTAATATTTCACCCCACAGAATGTATTCAAATTTTGTATCTATAAGAAGATTAATTGAGAAATCTAATTTATAATCCGATCCACGTACAACAAAGGATATAGAATTTCTCAACGAATAATATACATCAAAATATTGCGAAAATTTTATGTAGCGGAAAGGTTATGGAACAATAAAATGTTTGGATGCTTCAGACGCGATGCTAGAAGATGGTGAAACAAATATAATTCATTTAGCCAATTTGATGTTTTTAAATTTAGCTATTAATGAATTTTCTACGCCTACAAGTTTAACAAGCCACTTATCTAAATTAATTTATTTAGATCTAAGTTAAAATCGATTATTATCACTAGGAACTAGTTAGTTTTGGTCTAATTTTAAGTATTTGTAATATCTCAATGTAGCAAACAATAATATAACAACTTTTGATGATTTCAATTGTTTATAGGGCAATACTTATTTGACTCAATTGGATATGCATGGAAATCCTGTTTGCAAAAACGCAGCGTTGTAGATTTTTGTAGCTTCAAATTTAACACAAATTATAATATATAATAATAATCTGAATTCAGGGTTATTAGCATCAAATTTTGCGCAAAACTATATAAACAGTCAATTTTATTAGATAAAATTTGATGAATAATGTGTATTTTGTACTGATTTCCAAATAATATTGTAGAAACATCTTTTTCATTTAAGATAGATTTTAAAATTTTAGGCTTAAACATGTCCCGTTACTATAATTCAAAGATATATACGTGGTTTTAGAACAAGATAATTTCTATTAAATTCAACACTCAATTATAATGAAAAAATATTAGTAATACAAAAGATATTTAAAATGTTAATAATAAGAAGAGTTTATAAACCTATTTATTCATAAAAAATGAAAAATAAAGTTTGGGCGTAAACAATAATTAAAAACGCTTGGAGAAATTATAAAATTTGGAAACTTAAAGTCATAATAGTAGCTACAAAAATAAAAATGTCAAATGCTGCATTGACTATAATTAATAAAATGAAAAAATATAATCATGAACGCAGAAAGTTATCTAACCTATGTAAAATAAATAGTAGTTAAATGTAGTAGCCAAAATTGTAAAAGGGATTGAGAAACATGTCATCATTTTTAATGGCTTAAACATAGGAAACATCTGATTTTAAATTAGAAATACTTATAGCAAAGGATATGAGTACTGAAGAAACCGCTAAAATATTAATTTAAAATTTGATTTAATAACTTAACCAAGAAATATGTTTAAGATTGATACAATCAGGTGTTTCTGTCAAACCAATTACTTAAGCAACAATTTCTTTTAAGTAAACAAATATATAGTTTATTACGAGAACTGACAGTAATATTATCGTTGCATAAAGAAACTATAAAACATATAGATAGGCAACGGAATAAATGTGGTTAGAAATGGATAAATAGTTTGTTAAAGTGAATTCAAAGCTCAGGAAATATCTGAAATAATCAACAGATTAACTTCCAGGTTCCATAAGACATCAAATTTGGTCAAATTTAGGATAAATGGAATTACCTAATTAAACTGTAAAATCCCATCATATCCTTGCTGAACATTCTTTAAATCCATTTTTTATTATGTGTACCATTAATCACAAGGAAATTGCCGCTTCTATTTATTACTCTGCGCTCTATTAAATACTCTGATAAAACTTAAGATAAGTACTCTATATATAATTATAACAATGAAATGTTTGAATATGGATAGTAACTTATAACAAGACAATGTACAGCCAAATTTGTATAAACAGTTGACTAAATATTTGAATCTGGGCTTATTCCTATGATGATGTAAAGCAGTACTTGTGGATCTGGATTCGCACATATAAAAAGTGTATAAGGTGTTGAAAAGGAAATAGCCGCATTATTAATTTAAAAATAATATAGAGCTAAGAGAAAAATTATATAGTTTATTACCTAATTTAACGAACGTAATAAAACCGTAGTAAAGTCATTCACTCAAATTATAGCTTTAAACAGAGCTTCTAGGCTTATATAACGACAAATCCGAGCATTTATTGGTCGCAAATAGTATTTAATTTAAGAAAGATTACGCGATGCATATTAATCGGGATTTGAGCATCAGTTCTTTTTTATGACAAAATAAAATTTATAACTGTTGTAAATGGGGTCATTATAGTAATAATCATGGATTAAAATAGATATATCAGTATCTCCTCCGTGCAGCCAATAATTTGTTGATAATATTTTTGGTTCCAATGATTAAGATACGCAAGCTTAATTAACACACATTTAAAAACAGTAAAAAATATTAAACTAGTTTATTACTATTTAAAAACCATATGAAAATATTTTCTCTAGTATAACAGGAACAATTTTTGGTTATCCTCATTCGAAAAATTATGGTGTAGCGTAGGTTAACTCTGATTTATTAAAATACAAAGAACTATCATCAAAATAATTGTATCAATATGTAAAATATTTGCCAGACGTGAAACCAATTCATATAACCGGTTTAGAATTTACAACAAAATTTGTTGGCGACTCGGTAGATTCAGCGCATGTTGATCCGTTGAAAGTTATGTGGGGTTAAACATCCAATGATAGTTTCTTCAGTTAAAAGCTGTTAGAAAAATTCAAAGCAGATGTTATATTTAGGGAAAATTCATAGAAGAACCTGGAACAAAATTTATTGGCAGATATATCAATATCAGATTTAGATTTGACAATATTCCCGCCTACGTTTAGGTCAGTGGTGGGCTATATGTTCAAAGATCTGAAGATAATTAGAAAGCGTTCAGCAACAGTAGTGAATGATCCAACTATTGCGATTAAGGCGTTTGTATTGGAATTAAAGTATTCCGATCCGCAAATGATCCCGTATTCTGATATAAAGTATTCTGCGCGCAAGAGTATGTTTTTAACGTCTCCTAGCGTGACTCTTTCGTTCAATTCGGTTTTGCAGTTGGTAGGTGCGATAAACATCCAGCGCATATTTAAGATGATTTTGGTGCGAAGAATGGTGAAGAAGTCCATTCAGAAGACGTCATTGATGAAGAAAATCGGCATTATTCAGAATCAGGGTCTGTAGCGCACCGATTACGTGAAGGACACCAAGCGCGAGCTCTCCGTCATGTCCTTCCTATCCCGTAACAAATCCCCTCCTCGTCCCTAACCCCCTTCATAATCCTCATAAATACCATTAAGAGTATCCACGCCCGTTTTGAAGCCCAAGAACGCAAAGTCCCAGAAGCAGCTTGAAAACCTCAACTCAAGAATTCAGCGCTCAGTGTCAACGGCCGCCCGTTACGAGCAGTACATGAACCAGATTTCTGAGAACCGAATAAAGGTCGCAGCGGTCAAAGAACAGTTAAATCCCTCTCGAGACCTGAACAAATGCGTTCACCTGGTTCAGAAGGTGCAGAAAATGACCGTTTAATACAAATCAGATTAATATAAAAATGAGCTCAAGGCAAAGTTACTTTAAAATACCGACATATTCGTTCCAAAACAGTTGTTCATGAATAATAATGAAAATAAGATAATATAACAAAATAAGTAAATATTGAATGAAAGCGAGCTGGATTTGCACGTGAGAGATGTTGGGGACGAGGAAGGGTATGATAATCTGTCCGTGCAGAGGCCAATGAAGTCCAGACCGAACACGGCAAAACTGATGAACTCAATCGACGAAAACAGCACCTAGAGAGAAAAGAGGCCTTCGACTGGGTAATCAATTACTAGTTAGAACACGATCCCGGGCACACGGATCACATCTGCTATTTCACCGTAAAGGAAGCTAGAAATTGAAGTGCTCAGCAGAAAAACTGATATTATGAAGGGAAAACAACGAATAGCAAGCGCGAAAACGGAACTAACACAAGCGAACAAAAAACTAGCAACCAAAAATAAAAGTGAACTGGAAGAGCAAATAATGAAAAAGGACGTCCAAAAAGAAATTTAAACAATCGAAAAACAGAAAACGGTTAAAATAATCAAAGAAAAACAAACTGAAATACAAAAACAGAAAATTGTCGCACAGAAAACGGTTCTAAACGTTAAATCGGCTATAAAAGACGATTTGTGAAGTGTAATATTATATAATCAGGTATTATCATACTCATATTTTAATCAATTAGTAGGTTGTTTAATTGAACAACGGTTTGAATAACAAATAACTTAAAAATATATGTTTTAGTACAGGCTTAAGTTGGAAAAAATTCAAAAGTGCTCATATTGTCTATTGTTGGACGGTTAAATGGATTATTCAATGGAATTAAGCAAGAAAATTTGTGCAAATGTGATAATGGAAAACCTAAGCAATAATAAAAAGGTGGAAATAAGTGGATTCTGATTGGTTTAGTAATTGCAGTTCTCGCTTTCAACTATTTTAAATAATAATGAGAAAATTAATAATTTTTTAATGAAAATATCGGAAAGGGGTTCTCTGGGGATTGAACGGTCGAACTTCCGATTCTTATATTTTTCAATTTTTCTTTTTAATATTTATCCACCCTTATTTTATTCATATATAATAATTATATTTTGGAGATCTCCATCTCCTGTCTTTTCATTAATGGATCAGATGCAACTTTCTGACTCTGACTTTGAAGTTATAAGTCCAGTTTCTTATCAATCCATAATTTAGTATCTCGAAATGTTCATCAAAACCCATTGTTCGCAAGGTATTAACCCAAAGCAGGGCCAATAAGTATTAAATGCGAACGGAAGTACGCTAACCCACATGTTAACAAATTTACGGTGCAAGGTATTTGATATCCCATCGGTTATATACAAAAAACGTAGTGCTTTCTGAATAAATCTTGGAAGTACTTTTATTTGAGAGTAAGGCTGTTGAAGTATTGATGGCTAAAACAACAATTTGAAACAAAATGACAGACGATTATCAATTTGCTTGTTGTTTTAATGATTTGCAGGAGAAATTTAGACTTTTAACCAGATAGAGAACTAAATTTCATATTTTTAAGTTGTTTATTAAAAAGGACAACACCACACTGGTATAAATCCATGTTATTTCTAGTTTATTTCACGATTAAGAATTTATGACCGAATATAACGAACGCTTGGATTAAATACGGTGCCAGTGTGTCATAGAGTTTAATGTGATCTATCATGTTACCACGAAATGATCATTTTATCTCATTTGGATGCTTTAAAGAACAAATATATAATAACTTCATTGATTAGAGTGGAAACATGTGTATTTGGTAAGTGCGCAATGAAAATATTATAATAACGTATAAATACATCAATATTTAATTGAAATATATTTTTCTTATCAAATGACTCTCGCTACACATGTGAGTGAATATTCTCAATAATATTTAAATGAAAAATTATAATTGTATTTTTAAGCTGTGAATTTTATGCATTGCATACTTACGGATCTTAATCATAATTCGATGATGCCAATTAGACCAAAGACGTTTTAAAGCAAAATCGACTTGAAATGATAACGTATATAAAAACTGAGTTGAATCCAAATGATGGTAATACCCCCAACCTTAAACATTTGATTTTTGAAGCAGTTTAGTCCATATTTTTCGACTTGTATTCCCTCCCTTATTATTTGCCTATATATGCTAAATTTTTATGATTAAATTTTTATGATTCTGTGAGGATGTGGTTTAATGAGTGATAAGTCGTCACAAGACATTGAGCTCAAAAATGAACAAACATAGGTTAAGAATGCATATGGACGATTGATAGAAATTCTATACATTTCATTATACAATTCTATATAATTTGATGTTTACAATAGAATACATACGATGATGAAAACGCACTGTTTTTGCATGTTCAAAATAAAAACCCGTTAAAACGTACCTTATGCACCATACATCAATTATAGCTAACAAAGAAGTTTTCCTCAAAAATGGAAGTTCAAAGAGTGAAGAATAAACACTCTTAACTAAAATAAGTATTGTAATATATTTATATCTTAACACTTTTTACATTTTAAGTTGTTTTTTAACAGTATAAATTTTAATATGAATTGGGTATTAATTAATTTGGATTCATTATTTTCATTTTATGACGTTTATATTATTTGAATGTATAATGTAATAGTTACAATATATTAATATATGGCAATATAATGGTAATATATGATTAATAAATATATAAATGTGTAATAATGTGTATTAGGTAATAATGACTATTACCGTATTATTGTTAAAATATCATAGTCAATACTAGTATAAAATGACTCACTTAACTGTGACCTTATCAGTACTAAGGCTCAATTCAATCATTCCATCTTTATCTCGTAAATCGTGACAATCGACAAATCCAAACTTAGTTACACAATAACGTTACCTCAAACTAATCTCAACATCATACCTCATCTTCAATTGTTGTATATATCACTTTTTTGAGACTGCACCAACAGACTTCATTGAGACTTTCGAAAGCAAATCAAAGTTCTTGCATGCCAGTGTTTCCACTTTCAAAACGGGCTCAACCCATCATTTATGCCCACTCAATAAAGACCCTATAGGGCCCTCACTGAGTTGTTAGCGGACCAGTTTCACCTGATTCGCTTTCTTACTTTTTAGAAACTGGTTCTCGCTTCTCTATTTCTCTTTGCTCGTTATTTCCTTCGGTTTGCACGAGAGGTTGTTCCGTTGGATTGGCATTGCTTGATGATGGTTGCCTTTGATGCATTGGTTCATTAACTTGATTAGCTCCTATGTTCCGTGTTAGTTTATTTGTTTTTGCAAATCACTAATTTCGGAGTATATTGCCGGTGGTAGATTAGCTATTTCCTAGGGTTTAGACGTTGGTATCTTCCTTAGTTCTCTATTGTTAGATAAACTATTTCTGATATTCAATTTGGAGCTTCTTCTTCTAGGCTTTCGTTAAGATTGACTTGGTTTCCTATTTTGCGTCAGCTATCGTATTTTATTTATTTTGACCATCTTTTGGCTATGATTTGACAGGCTTTTCTAAGACAGGTTATGTATCCTCTTTCTTTTTCTAAGTTTCCTTTTGAGGAGACTTTGCGCTAGATTGGGGCTTTTTAGTGGTCTTTTGATCTTGTGACTTTTAGACTTGGGGCTTTTTCTCTTTCTGCTTCTGAGCGTCCTTAGGCTTCGTTTTGTTAGGCGCCTTTTCTTCGATATTCTTCGTAGGTTCAGCTTTCTAACTTACTTTAGTCTTTTTCTTCTCGTTTTCAGGCTGGGCTTCGGCATTGCTTGTCTTTTAAATGATTTTCTTGTCGTCATGCTTCTTTTTGGTTTCTTTGAATTTACGCATCACTGCCGCCGCTGTATCAAATTAACTTTACAATTCTCTTTACAATTTGGCGATCTTCTCTTTGAGAGAAATTTTCTTATCATTGCCTTTCGCGTTGGGGATTACTTTGGTCTGGGTTAGTCAGGTTTTTTCTTTGTGGACGTGTCCTCCAGTTTAAAATTAGTGATTTGCAAAAACAAATAAACTAACACGGAACATAGGAGCTAATCAAGTTAATGAACCAATGCATCAAAGGCAACCATCATCAAGCAATGCCAATCCAACGGAACAACCTCTCGTGCAAACCGAAGGAAATAACGAGCAAAGAGAAATAGAGAAGCGAGAACCAGTTTCTAAAAAGTAAGAAAGCGAATCAGGTGAAACTGGTCCGCTAACAACTCAGTGAGGGCCCTATAGGGTCTTTATTGAGTGGGCATAAATGATGGGTTGAGCCCGTTTTGAAAGTGGAAACACTGGCATGCAAGAACTTTGATTTGCTTTCGAAAGTCTCAATGAAGTCTGTTGGTGCAGTCTCAAAAAAGTGATATATACAACAATTGAAGATGAGGTATGATGTTGAGATTAGTTTGAGGTAACGTTATTGTGTAACTAAGTTTGGATTTGTCGATTGTCACGATTTACGAGATAAAGATGGAATGATTGAATTGAGCCTTAGTACTGATAAGGTCACAGTTAAGTGAGTCATTTTATACTAGTATTGACTATGATATTTTAACAATAATACGGTAATAGTCATTATTACCTAATACACATTATTACACATTTATATATTTATTAATCATATATTACCATTATATTGCCATATATTAATATATTGTAACTATTACATTATACATTCAAATAATATAAACGTCATAAAATGAAAATAATGAATCCAAATTAATTAATACCCAATTCATATTAAAATTTATACTGTTAAAAAAACAACTTAAAATGTAAAAAGTGTTAAGATATAAATATATTACAATACTTATTTTAGTTAAGAGTGTTTATTCTTCACTCTTTGAACTTCCATTTTTGAGGAAAACTTCTTTGTTAGCTATAATTGATGTATGGTGCATAAGGTACGTTTTAACGGGTTTTTATTTTGAACATGCAAAAACAGTGCGTTTTCATCATCGTATGTATTCTATTGTAAACATCAAATTATATAGAATTGTATAATGAAATGTATAGAATTTCTATCAATCGTCCATATGCATTCTTAACCTATGTTTGTTCATTTTTGAGCTCAATGTCTTGTGACGACTTATCACTCATTAAACCACATCCTCACAGAATCATACTATCATCAAGCAATGCCAATACAATAATGCCAATCAACCTCTTGTGCAAGCCAAAGGAAATAACGAGCAAAGAGAAATAGAGAAGCGAGAACCAGTTTTGATACAACTTGGTTTTGATACATAACCTGTCTTAGAAAAGCCTGTCAAATCATAGCCAAAAGATGGTCAAAATAAATAAAATACGATAGCTGACGCAAAATAGGAAACCAAGTCAATCTTAACGAAAACCTAGAAGAAGAAGCTCCAAATTGAATATCAGAAATAGTTTATCTAACAATAGAGAACTAAGGAAGATACCAACGTCTAAACCCTAGGAAATAGCTAATCTACCACCGGCAATATACTCCGAAATTAGTGATTTGCAAAAACAAATAAACTAACACGGAACATAGGAGCTAATCAAGTTAATGAACCAATGCATCAAAGGCAACCATCATCAAGCAATGCCAATCCAACGGAACAACCTCTCGTGCAAACCGAAGGAAATAACGAGCAAAGAGAAATAGAGAAGCGAGAACCAGTTTCTAAAAAGTAAGAAAGCGAATCAGGTGAAACTGGTCCGCTAACAACTCAGTGAGGGCCCTATAGGGTCTTTATTGAGTGGGCATAAATGATGGGTTGAGCCCGTTTTGAAAGTGGAAACACTGGCATGCAAGAACTTTGATTTGCTTTCGAAAGTCTCAATGAAGTCTGTTTGTGCCGTCTCGAGGAAGTGAAATGAATATATATATATATATATATATATATATTATCATTCAGCATCCAGTCTACCAATTAGATAAAACTGCACAGTTATTTTTTAAAACTCCGTTCTCGTAAATATAAGTCGACGAAGAATTTGTAAAATTAACACTATCAGAATAAAGAAGACCAATGATAATTCCTACACTAGAACCTCCTGAAAGACGTGCAAGCTGAATATTTGAATTTATTAAATTCAATACAGATGATTAACACCAACCAACGAAACCTCCAACATAAGTTGAACCGGAAATGTTTGTCTTTAACAATGACGAATTCATAATTGTTACTTTGTTTAAATATTACACCCCAATGAAACCACCAACTTAAATTGTTGAACTAGAATTTATATTCCCTCCAATTACGCTCACGTTTAATATTGAGCAGTTTCTTGCGCTTACTAATCCAAAGACAGAACCAACGTAATTTCCATTACCAGAACATGCTATCAACATGATAACTGAAGTTCTTAAATTTACAACGTCCGCGTAAATCGAACTATCGTATCCAATAATCCCAAAACCATATAAGTAAACAGGTACCTAAACAGAGAAGGTAACAGATACATTTTTAATAGAAGTGTTTCCATTATTATATCCAATAAGCCCAAAATTTGAAAATATAGCTGTGCTCGTCATGTTTTGCTGCATACACATATTTATTATGGTAATGTTACTTTAGATAGAATTACCAACCAGAAACCCGAAATATGTCACATAGTTTGTACTGAACTGCTGATATGAATCAAAAATTATATTATTAGCGTTTATAACAGAATTATTAATTTAAGCTATAATTCCTCCAAAAGTGTAATAATTTGACGATAATGATGAGATGGAACCAAGAAGTAAAAAGTTAGAATTGCTTCCAATTATGACTGCAAAATTATTAATCTGTATTGTACTTGTTGTTGCATTTCCGAAAAGATATGATGAACTATTTCCAACATTGAATGCACTTGGTTTAAAACTGACTTGGTTCACGTTTATAGTTGCAGAATTAACATTAAGTCCAATCATGGCAGTTGTCCCAGTACTGATGTAAGTTCCTAGAACCTGATACTCTGAAATATTAAAAACAATATTAATGTTATTAATTAATGTGATGTTCCCACTTGACGGAGCTAACAATAAATTTATCAGTAAGTTTTTTATATTAGCATTACTTGATGATGATGTTAAAATATTCAATTATTATGCGGTGTTAACTGTAAGCTGACTACCTAGTCTCGAAATGATATTCATCTGATTAATTGTGACAGAAGACGATGATATGAGAAGTGAACCACTGTTTAATTATTGAGCTCCAAACTGAATCTTAAAGTTTGAGAAAGAGCTTTGAGATTAAAATAGTGGAAAAACAGTTGTTGTATAAACGTTGTCTGAAATATTTATGAATGCATTTTGAATAACTGCTGACGTTCCAAATACATAACCAGCACTAAAGTTACTTGAAAAACTTATTTAGTTCGTTATACTTTAAATATCAAAAGTTTGAGTGAATACCTGTTAACTGCACTCGAAGTTTGAAATATTTATTGTATAATTAGTCTGTTAACAAGAATTATTAATTAATTATAAACCTGAGGGACATTAACATGTTTAATTAATGATTAACTGACCAATTATTTCACAAGAACAGACATTATTTATTAAAGACGAATTAGCAGGGCATATACAAGTATTCGATACATTTAGTGCATTAACGCCACAAGAACACGCTCCGTTTTTCACAAATGATCCAACCGTTTAACACTAACATGAATCATTGTTCATAATTTAGCCAGATATTTGATTGCAAGTGCAAATATTATTAACAATTTATGAGTTACTTGGACATGTGCATGTATTTCCTATTAACGAAGAATATGTTGGACAAACGCACTAGTTACCAGAAATATAAGCATTAATATTTTAACAAGTGCAAACCCCATTTACTAAACTAGCTCCGTTCGGACAACTGCAAGTATTAGAAATATTAATACTGTTTACTCCACATGTGCAAGCATTATTAACGACAAAAGCCCCTGTTGTAGAACAAACGCAGTATCCGTTCTGCATCGTTTACCCGCTTATAGAGCACACACAAGCAGTTCCTATTACATTGGAGTTAGAAGGACAAACACATGAACTGTCTTAAATAATAGAATTTATGTTAGTACACTAACAGATACCGTTTATACTCTGTTATCCTAAAATATCGCACGTGACTTAAATACAAGAACCATTAATCATGGAGTAACCGTAATTGCTTGTGCAGTTAATTTATTATGTTAGATTATTAATTAATATCTACTGTTGCAAAATAATTATATTTTGTTATTACATTGAATTATTAAAATCAATTAATTATAAAGTTAAATTCTGATAATTATTATTAATTTATGATATATTGTTGAATATTCTCCAATCCAGGACTGTTGTGTTCAAAAGTAAATTATTGTCAGCAGTAATTTATGTTATTAATATTTCATTCTTTATAGAAGTAATATTATTATGTATTCCATTATCTAAAGTTGAAATGTTCATCATTAAATTGAAATCTGATTTAGAATAATTTGAAATTATACTATTTTCTATTTCAGTTATGTTACCTAAAATACTTTGATCAACAATATTAAGTTTGTTTTCAATATTTAAAACTTTATACTCAAGTTACTAAATTTAGGCGCTATTACCATTATTTACTTAATTACTAATATTATTCAATGATTCTGTTATATTAATGCACTTACTATTGTTAAGTAAGTATTCGTAGGCGCAAACACACTTATTATCGACGTATTCAAATGGATACACACATTAGTACATTCCATCTAC
The DNA here is from genome assembly GCA_963988835.1 of Hexamita inflata. NCBI lineage: Eukaryota > Fornicata > Diplomonadida > Hexamitidae > Hexamita > Hexamita inflata. The sequence continues at coordinate 59,715 of CAXDID010000698.1, forward strand.
ATTTTCACTATAATTTAGTACTTCGCCACAAAGACCATAAACTACTTATTGATGTTCACAAATATCGCACTATATAGAATCACTTCCGATTAAACTAATTTGAATACTTTCTGTTCCAAAGCGCTAGGTTTTATCTATACAAGTATACATTTGTGTTATATTTAATTACATGCTTACTAATATTGATGCTGCTATATATCCATTGTATTTACTTTATAATAGATTGCAACCAGTTAACTTACATTAATATATTGAGAATGATATAGAAGATTAATTTATAATATTTGTTATTCCAGAAGAATTCATACTGCTAATTCTAAATTATAAAAAAGATGATTAAATATTAACTCTATCTCTAGGTTCAATAATTAAACCAGAAATTTGTTGTCCCTTAGCGATAAACACCAGATTGCAGTATTAAACATCTACATCGCAAATAATACATAGTAGTGCTCCTATTAAGACTGGAAACTACAGAGAAATTTTAATATTAGAGTCAATTATTGTTTAATTTTTCGTATTGATACCGAATAATGCAAATGTATTGACTTCAACATTATTAATGGATACATCAATTTAAGACTATTTAGTCATATTTGTGTAAATAAATAAGTACATGTTATTAGATTTCTAATTTAGATAAATATTATCATTTAAGTTAATGGTATTCAGCGTATTAACTTTTTGACAATAGCTGTATTAGTTATTACCAATTAAAATATTATTGATGCATTACTGTTACATATTTTAATATTATATTTGTTTATAGAATATGATAGAAGACAACATATTTGTTATGAATGTATGATAAAATATATTCAGAGTGACAATCCTAGAAGATGAGGTATGATGTTGAGATTAGTTTGAGGTAACGTTATTGTGTAACTAAGTTTGGATTTGTCGATTGTCACGATTTACGAGATAAAGATGGAATGATTGAATTGAGCCTTAGTACTGATAAGGTCACAGTTAAGTGAGTCATTTTATACTAGTATTGACTATGATATTTTAACAATAATACGGTAATAGTCATTATTACCTAATACACATTATTACACATTTATATATTTATTAATCATATATTACCATTATATTGCCATATATTAATATATTGTAACTATTACATTATACATTCAAATAATATAAACGTCATAAAATGAAAATAATGAATCCAAATTAATTAATACCCAATTCATATTAAAATTTATACTGTTAAAAAACAACTTAAAATGTAAAAAGTGTTAAGATATAAATATATTACAATACTTATTTTAGTTAAGAGTGTTTATTCTTCACTCTTTGAACTTCCATTTTTGAGGAAAACTTCTTTGTTAGCTATAATTGATGTATGGTGCATAAGGTACGTTTTAACGGGTTTTTATTTTGAACATGCAAAAACAGTGCGTTTTCATCATCGTATGTATTCTATTGTAAACATCAAATTATTTAGAATTGTATAATGAAATGTATAGAATTTCTATCAATCGTCCATATGCATTCTTAACCTATGTTTGTTCATTTTTGAGCTCAATGTCTTGTGACGACTTATCACTCATTAAACCACATCCTCACAGAATCATACTATCATCAAGCAATGCCAATACAATAATGCCAATCAACCTCTTGTGCAAGCCAAAGGAAATAACGAGCAAAGAGAAATAGAGAAGCGAGAACCAGTTTTGATACAACTTGGTTTTGATACATAACCTGTCTTAGAAAAGCCTGTCAAATCATAGCCAAAAGATGGTCAAAATAAATAAAATACGATAGCTGACGCAAAATAGGAAACCAAGTCAATCTTAACGAAAACCTAGAAGAAGAAGCTCCAAATTGAATATCAGAAATAGTTTATCTAACAATAGAGAACTAAGGAAGATACCAACGTCTAAACCCTAGGAAATAGCTAATCTACCACCGGCAATATACTCCGAAATTAGTGATTTGCAAAAACAAATAAACTAACACGGAACATAGGAGCTAATCAAGTTAATGAACCAATGCATCAAAGGCAACCATCATCAAGCAATGCCAATCCAACGGAACAACCTCTCGTGCAAACCGAAGGAAATAACGAGCAAAGAGAAATAGAGAAGCGAGAACCAGTTTCTAAAAAGTAAGAAAGCGAATCAGGTGAAACTGTAATCAGAATTGAGGCTAGAATAGATACTTTTGCATCAGAAGAGTTGGTTAATGGACGTTGTTCGAACGCGATGTATGTTATAATATTGGGTAATATAAGCTGCTGCTTTGCGTACCGAAGAAGCCACTCTCACGCTTACAGACCTTCTGGGCTTTTTCAAAAAATAGGCAGAGGTAGAGCGTTGATCGTAGTGTTCCAACTGAGATGTGATTATTTAAATTATACAGAATATTAAATTATACAGAAATTCACACATTAATTATCGTTATTAATACCAAAATATGCATGAGCACCGCTCTGTAGAGGTCTATAACTGAGAGCAAATCTGGTTGATTTTGGTTTATATCTTGCATCAGATTTGGTTTTCCATTTCAGTTACAGACCCCTTTTCAAAAAATGATAATATATTTTTAATTGTTAACAATAGACGACCGAGCGTCCCCATCCTGGACAAAAATTGTCTTGGATTTGAATTATATTAAAACTACATATATAAGTATATTTTCACTAGTATTTTTTCCATCGACTTTTTTCTTATATTTTCACACTACTCAAGATACAGTAAATTTTTAGTTATCTCTCTAAATAGAATGTTCTCTGGACTAGTACTTACAGTAACAACTATGCATGAATTGAAAATATATATTTGCATTTTTGGTCACTTTATCTTAACTGAAGATATTTTAAAACATATTTTTAACAACGAATAATTTGTAGTATTTGTGAGATGTTATTAATATTTTAATAAATTATTGTATGCTTGTTAGTTAATGACAAAATACTAATGGTTTAGCTTCAGCTATCTGTAATGCCTGTATAAAACTCAAAATTAGAGTTCAATGTTACTGCAATAACTCCGCTAATACGCAATACCAAGAAGATTCAATATCATATCTATATTACTAAGTGAAGCCTATATAATATTACCAAAATTAAGGAAATTATATTTACTATTTATGTACTATCTATACACAGATATTCTGTATTTTAACTACATTGTAAATCATTGAGTACAATTAACCAAGGAGAATTAAACAATATTATTACTAGTCCAAGCTATTATATTACAATTATCGAAGATTAATTCCACATCAAATTTATTGTTGAACTAAATTATATATCTTTCTAGAAGTAAGATATCAAGCAGCTATTTTAGTATCCGTCGGTTATATTATCATAAATAGTGCTACTAATTATACCCCACTTTATAAGTTCAACTTTACATGAACTCACTTTACTTGTTATAATTAATAATCTATTTTCACCAGTTATTATAAATTCAACCTGGAATCTGATATAATATAACTTGTTAGTTAATATTAATTATAATAACATCAGTACTAGATACTAATTAGTCAAGTTAACATAAATTAAATTACATAATAAAACGAAGAAGTGGCTTTAAATCTAGAATGTTATTCCTTTCTAAATTAGCTAGCGAATATATCACTTATTGTAGTTTAATAAAAATATTTATTCCCTTTTTCAAACTTGTATTAAATAGTTAATATATTCTTTAATTTCTTTAACTAGTCTGGATCAGGTGGAAAACCAGTATTTTATGATATAAACAGTCTAGATTTTGAGTTTAGACTTAGTTGAATAATAACAAGCAGCAAAATTTGAATTTTGTCTCGAGCTTAGTTTGAGGCCATGGAACTTTTATTAACTTTATTCCATATGATATGTTAGTTTTGGTGTTTATCGTGAGAATAAGTGGTTCATACCTATGTTCCTGTTGTCAATCAAAAATCATTGAATATCTTCTTTCATTGTCATTTGAAGTGGAATATGGTTCCGCATAAAATACTAGATATACATAGTCCTATATGATATTAAAATACTAAGTCATTCTGAAACAAATATTTCTCCCGAAAAATCGCTTCGGTCGTCTGTTTGTTAACTAACAATGCTATTTAGAGGAATGAGTTTTATCATAAATTTATTTAAATTTTAATTCTTACGAATTCACCATGCACATGTTTATTACATATTGAGCTGCTTTTTAAGTAAAATTTGACACACAACTTACTGTTTAATTTTTTAAACTAATTTTTATTACTTTACTTACGATAGTAAAGTTATAGTTAAAGAACCATAAAATATATTTTATAAGGATAGGTGAAACAACATCATTAACCACAGCATAACCCACAAAAGCATATTATTGAATAGTATAATGTTTTAAATATCCACGCTATACCTTGTCCTATATAATAAAACATTAATGTAATACATATACAGCACATATTTCCTTATTTTTCTTCTTTTATGGATTCAATAGGTGTAAGCGGTACTGACATATTAGAATCGGATACAATTTTAATAGATTACTCAATAATAATAGTCTAATCTTATTGAGTATAACTTGATGGTAACTCTATAATAGTTTGTTGGTTAATATTCAACTGATTTTCGTTTATAAGTATGTGTTCGGACATTATAAATATGATGTGAAAAAGTAATTAGATTATATCATACAAATTAGTATTGCGTAAAATTAATAGATTTTTATTATATTGAAGTAGTATACTATTTTGTATACTATATAACTGAAAAAATAGATGTTATTTGTGAAAATTTAATAAACATTAAGTCACTCATTTCTTTTTGATATAATCAAATACCTACAATCATAAAGTCAAAAGCTTATGTTAGATGTTCTGAGTCTATTTCTTCAGTAATCAAGGCTTCTTTTGAATGGCGTTGGCTAAAGTGAGTGATAATGAGTTTGTTAGCTTTTATTCTTTTTGATACTTCGATTGCTTCGTTAACAGTGGAGTGCATTCTGTCTTCGGCTTCTTTCTATTCATCGGTAAATGTTGTTTCGTGGATGAGAGTTTTCTTTTTCTCTTAGTTTTTGAAGGCATATTCAAATGGTCTTCCATCGCCAGTAAATATAATCTCGCGAGTTTCGTCACTGAATAGGTAATGCATTGAGTGATCGCAGTGTTATGACTTGAATATTTGCATTTCAATCGTGTTGATTTGAACGGACTTGCTGTTTTCTTCGTTGATCAGGTTTAAGTTGATTTCCGATTCAGTTTTGATGCCAACGTATTGTAAGTATTGTAGAACGAGGTCTTAGCAGATTAAGCGCGGGTATTTGTTGAATTTTTTGTGGAAGACGTTGAATAGTGTTCCAAGTCCAAGATAGTGGTCCGCGTGCTCGTGTGTAACAACTATTATAATATTTTCTTCCAGTTCCGTTTTGTTTTGGCTGAATGTGATTTATTGGTAAGTGGCTTCTCCGCAGTCAATGAGCACTTATTATTGATTTAGTTTGAGGATGGCCGCACTCACATTGTTGTATTTATTCGGTACACTCGCTCCAGTTCCAAAAAATTCAATGTAATCTTTATTAGCGTTTTAATTTACAAACCGTTTATTGAGTTTGTCGAATTATTTTGGTTTTTTATCCACCTACTGGGGTTCGAACCCGAACAGCTTGGGCGGGAACATGACGAACTTTTGCGCTGTTTGAGACGTATGCGAAAAAGAAGTTCCTTACTCGTTGTAAAAGAGAATGAAATCGTTTATTGGGTAACCGGAATCTTACAAGATCATCGTTTTGGTGTCACTTGTTGTGTTTTGGAGTGGAGAGTCGGAAATAATGAGCGAGTTGGGGACTTAAGGGGTGAAGTGGTCGCCGTATAGGATCTCACCGCATTTAAGCTGGACGGACATGTCCTGCATTGAAACGGTGGTCCCATCAGCAAGCTATAAAGAGCCAGCTGTTCTAAGCTGACCAATTTGCTTTCCGGTTAGTTTAAGTGGGACGAGTTTCTCCTGGTCAAATTGGGTCAACTCGAGATTTGGTGATATCTTGAACTGTAACTTACCGTTCACATTGACTACCTCGGCGTTGTAGTCCTTCATGCAAGTAATAACCCTCTCCTTGCAAATTATCATCTCACCCTCGTAAATCGGATCGAGCGCAAACTCGTTCAAATGATGCAAGATCTCAAAATCCTCAGGAACAATTATCTTGGCCTTCGTCATCTCCGCACATTAACAACGCGTCATTAAAAAGCCAAGGAGACCTTCAACCGCCTCAGCAGTACACTCAGTCAGAATTATTAACTCAATCTGACCTAGAGGAACCTGATTAGCATTCAAACTTCGCTGAAAACCACCTGCAGCATTCACGATTATAGAAGATTGATTCACCTTTATAACAAAAGAAGCAGGATACAAGGATGGAGGAACTACAGAATATACCTAGCACATTTGAAGTGGTATGACATGAACATGATTGAGTAAAATTTGTTTAATAACATAAATTTGCATTTGTTTAGAGTAACGAATAATTCTTCATGCTCTCATAGTGAATGTTCTTTAATAATTAAACTTTTGTACTATAACTGACACTGGTATACTGTCATTCATCAATTCATTATTACATTAATCTTTAAATAAATAATCCAAATTAATCCAAATTATAATCCAAATCATAGCTCATCTTCAATAACTGTCACTCTCAGTTAACAGAAAACACCACGATTGATCCTCTATAAATAAAATGACTCATTTAATCTCAGTACTAAGGCTCAATTTAATCATTCCATCTTCATCTCGTAAATCGTGACAATACACAAATCCAAACTTAGTTACACAATAACTTTCCTCAAATTACACAATAACGTTTCCTCAAACTAATCTCAATATCATAACTCATCTTCTAGGATTGTCACTCTGAATAGCCTCATCAGACAACCTAAGTTAGTTCGGCACTTGAACTAACATAATTGACCTCGGAAGTTATCTTTGTAACTATCTTTGGGATGGCTGGTATGAATCTTGGAGATCGCGTAGTGCTTCTAAGTTTAGAGCAGGGAACAATGTCATAACTCTTTAATCAGTTTCTTCTTTCAAATTTCTAATTGAAAGTCTACTATCCTCTATAAATATTTCAATATATATACAAAATGTAGGTAAATAATAGAGTATAAACTTTTAAATAATAAAATAATGATAGACTCAATAATTTGCACATTCAAACAAGATTAAAAATACTTTTGAAAATTTCGTGTACTTTTTTCAGTTCCTGCATATTATTGTACCATTATGGATACAATTGTATCCCATATACAAGTTGTAATAAGACTTTTATAATATTTTAAACACCCAAATGTTATTATTTATCTTTTTAAGATTATGAAAAATATTATAAATCAATATGAGTTTCAACATCCAATAATTAAATTGAAATCAGTGTTTCCCGCATCACTAAATGTAAAGATCATATGTTCCATCATCGTTTAGAAGAACGATCCGCCTCAGTAACCAATCATACAACCAAGAAAATAAAATAAACAAGCTTAAAACACAAGAATATACACAAATATACAAAGATCAGACCGAACTAGCGCAGAAAACTGTAGTTCAATAGTTTAAGAGATAATAGACTATCGAAAACAACGAAAAGAACTACGAATTCATATAAAAATGTATATTAAATCAGAGAAAAATATAATCCGCTGAACTATGGTGATATCTTATCATGTTATTATATTAAAATCATATGCACAAAATAAGTGAAGTAATGCAGCCTCTATTCAACAATTCTCATGATACTACTAGTATATAAAACGTCTTATTGTATTTGTGAATTTGTGAATTTGTAATTTGTGAATCAACTATTCAGACTTTCACTTATTAAAATATCATTGTTCTTAATGTTATAATGAAAAGATACCACTCCAATGAACTAAATTTCATATACTCCTTCGTCGTTTAGACGCAGTAAAACTTAATTAAATACCTAATATTATCACAATTAGTAACGTGACAAAATTAAAATTCAAGAATCAAAATAAATTTACCTGACCTAAACTGAAAGTGCAAAATAAATTATAACATAGTAATTAAAATTACAGTAAGATATAGAAAATAATCAAAGAAATTACGGTTAGATACAAAAGGCAATTTAGGAGCAGAAAATGAAATCTGCAATATGGTGAAAAGTGAATATTTTTGTACTCAAATCACTAATTTCTTGATATCTGTTGAAATTTTTTGTATGTCTGCATTATTTAGTTTAAGTTTGTAGCTGTGTTATCCGATTACAGTTCCGCCAGCGCTTTCAACGATATCAACCAGGTCGTTAACTGCTTTGTCATTCCAGCAGAAGCTGCCAAATAGGTATACTTTCCTTCCTTTGATAAGTTTTAGTCCTTTTAAGTAGTGTGCAGCTGCTTCAACTTGTGGTGTGATTTGTCCGTGAATTGTGGGCGATCCTATTGCTAGGTATTCCGAGTCGTATGCGTGTAGTGCGCATTTCGTCAGGTCTGTTCTGTCTAAGTCTATTAGTTGTACGAGTATGTTAGCTTCGTTTGCGATGAGCATGGCAGTGTTTTTAACCGATCCGTTGATGGACTGGAATATGATCGTCATTTTCTTGGTTATTTGTTTATTACTCGCGAAGTTTACGTATTCTGTGAGCGCGCGTCCAATATCCGCTCCCCTCCAGCTCAATCCGTGTGCGGTAAGAATGTAGTCAATTTGTATTGTTCCAGCTACTTATAGTGCGATTCCGAGCTGTTATTGAAACGGTCCGAGAATATTCGCGTTGTATTCCCTCATAAGTTTAATTATGTGATCAATGGATTTGAATTAGTCCGTGAACCGTTCTGAGCACGCGATGTGCTGACCGAATCCGTCATTCGAGAACAGAATTTTAGATTCGGGGCAATACGTGAACATCGAATCCGGCCAGTGAAGAAGAGGAACGGGCACGAACACCAAAGAATGTGTTTTCAGCTTCAGTGGAGTGGAACCAGAAACTATTAAATGAGGATAACTTTTGATAACCGGATACAACAACGAAAGATGCTCAAAACAGGTTTTGTTCGTAACTAAAGTTACATTAGGTAACGCAGCGAGAGTAGCAGGTAAAGCTGAGCTGTGGTCGTTCTCCGCGTGATTCATTATTAAGTATTTAATCGAAGACAAAGGAGTTACTTGAGATATACGCTCCAAAAACTCAGTCGCAAAACGCACATGCACAGTGTCTATCAACGTTATCTCGTCGTCCATCAACAAATACGAATTATATGAAGAACCCTCGTCAGTATGATACCCGTGAAAAACACGAACAGACCAGTCAATCGTACCCACCCAGTACACATCCGGACCCACACACTCAATATGAGCCAGAGGCATTTAAGAAGTGGCAAATTTATTAATAGCTTTTACTTATTTATTGTTATGCTTACTTATAGAAGCTAATAAATAAGACACACATTCAAAATGATTCAAATTTATTAAACGAAAAGTATTTATTATTTTTCTAAGCGAATAAATACACCTATAAATGAAATAAACGGATACACCTGTAAATAATTGTAACACAAATTGATTTAATTTAATCCAAAGCAGAAATTCCAAGAAATGATATTATAACATTGGAAATATAAACATTAACAATTATATGATCCGTTTTTTAAGGTAGTTTTTTGTATAACTTGCTCAACATAAATATATACATATGTATTTTCAGTATTAATAATAAAGAAATATAAGAAAAAAACAATATCAAATTTATAGGATTTCAAGATTCAATACGATTGTAATTACTACATAACCTCGCTCTCAAGGGGGTAGCCTTTTCACTTATAAGGGGGTTACCATTTTCAACCCCCTTATAAGTGAAATGTATCCAAAATGTATCCAAAAATATTGTTGAATTCGAAGGGTTTACACTCAAAAAATGGGGTTAAAATGCATGATTTTTGTCACTCGCTTACAAGGAACTTCATGTCCAACCCCCTTGTAAGCGAGTTGACCTACCCCCTTGTAAGCGAAAATGCTACCCCCTTCTGAATGAGGTTATGTAGTATTAGGTACATATATAATTTTACATGGTATATGAATAATAAACTATACATATTGTATAATATTAACCGAATTCGGTTGTCTTCGTGACTTCAATGTAAAAAAGTTTAAAATACATACAGGTACCTGTAGATAGAATGTATTATTAGATTATGAGATATCCTAGTGGTAAAAAATAAAAATGAATTCCAATATTTATTCTCTCAATCTGTTTCTGGAATCTAAATATTAGCTTTTATGGCTAATTCTCTGAATATTCCTCCGTCTATCTTCATAAGTTCTTGTTTTGTTCCAAATTCAGCAACTTTTCCTGCGTCCATAACGAGAACTTTGTCCATTCCTAAAACAGTATCTAATCTGTGTGCGATGCTGAGCACTATTTTGTCTTTCAGGTATTCTTTTACTATTTTCTGGATAATTTAATCCGTTTCGTGGTCTACGTATGCGGTAGCTTCATCCAAAATAACAACTTCTGCATCTCTAAGAAGTGCTCTCACAACGCACACGAGTTATCTTTGTCCAGCTGAAAAGTTATCGCCGTTTCCGACCACAACGCAGTCCAAACCTCCTGGTTGGTTCTTAACGTACTCTGAAAGTTGAACTGTTTCGAGAAGTTCCCACAGTTTTTGATCTGGGATGCGCTCAATTCCTTCAGTTGAGAGCCCTTCTGCCTTGTTCCTCGTGAATTCGCACAGTTATTAACGCAAAGTGCCTGAGAAAAGGTATGGTTCTTGGGGAATAATGGCGAGCTTACGTCTTGAATCGTAAAGTGGAAGGTGAGATATTTAATCATCAGCAAGTTAAATGCTATTTCCGAGTTCAGGTTAATAAAGCTTGAAGAGGGTGATAGCGAGAGAGCTCTTACCAGAGCCGGTTCTGCCAACGATGGCCACGTGCTCCTTTGGATTTATGTGAACATTCACACCTTTGAGTGCTGGTTGGAGCTCTGGTCTGTACTTCATGACTAAATTTGAGATGTCCAAACCAATGTTGTTCTACAACTTTTTAACGGATGTGTTCTTGGCTATCATCTCGTTGTGAAGAGTTTCTTCATTTTCAAGCTAAGCGTATTCGAGCATTCTCTCAATGGCTGGCATTTCCTATTCGGTATTGGTTATCATTTCGATAACAGCAACCATTAAAGATTGGATGCTGTAACCGTACGAAACAATGATACCAGAATATTGTGCAAGTGAAGGAGAAAATGGAGCAATGATCATAGCAACACCAACAATTAAGAATGCCATTACAGCTCCGAGCATGGTCATTCTAAATGACATCCACTTGCTTGTGCTTGTTGAATAATATTAAGTATTGATGTTTAATAACGTAATTTCACGAAATTGTTATCTGAAATTTGTTTAAACATTGTAAGCTCTAATGCTGGTTAATTAATCCAACACTTCCTAACATAAAGTGAAAACATTAGATCTAGAATTAGATTCCAATCTCTTTAATTGTGGTGTTACAGATCTAAACTTAGAAAACAATATTACATACACAATGACACATGGTAATATTACGATAATGCAGGGCCAGTTGAGGGCAGTAACAGTTATTAACATACCAACAATGATAGAAGCCTAGATCATCATCAAGACGAAAAATCTTCCAAACGAAAAATCAACAGTTTCAGTATCCTTGACTAATCTATTTATAATTCTTCCTTGAGGCGTGGTGTCAAAAAATGAAAGTTTGGTTCTCATGACTGCTTTTAACTGATCCATGTATATTTTTGCAGCTGCACTTATGCTGAAATTGAAAAATGAAAGGACATGAACCAAAAACGTAATAATAATGATTGCAACTAGTCCAATAAACACATAATAGTACTTTTTGCTATAAGGAACTGTATACACAAAACCGGGACTTGTAATTTATTGATAGCAGACCATAGCTTTTGACTTGATATATTGAGATTCGCCAAAATCTTGATAAGCTTTATTAACAACTTAATCAAGTGGGGGTTGAAGAGGACCTGATTTAACCCATCCATATTTATCTGTTGCCCAATGAGATATAAGAACACTAGAATACTAACTTACACCTTAGAATATTGCTAACAATATTATATATAACAGGAAATAACCTGATTTGCCCGCTCTAATAAATTTTGCATAAACGCCAGCTCCAATATTACCATCCCCAGTTAGTGCTTCTTCTTTAGTTAATTTGCCTGATTCCTACTATTTGACTTAACCGTCTAATGGTTTTTCAAATTTAGATTAAGATTCAGATACAATATGAGATTATGACTGCTCAACATGTTCTATATTTTCTACAGTTTTTGTAATTGCTCCATTTTCTATTGTGATAATTTTGTTGCAATCCTTAAAATAATGGGTTTGATGGGATGCTATTAAGACTGTTTTACCAAATTATTATAAGTAACCAATGATTACTTCGTTCCAAATTCTTTTACCAACATGAGCATCAACTGCTGACAATGGATCGTCAAGTAAATAAATATCTGCATCGTTATAAATGGCTCTTGCTAAAGAGATTCTAGCTCGTTGTCCTCCACTTAAGGTAACACCTCTTCCTCCAACTTCTGTCAGATCTCCAGCATTGAATATGGCAAAATCTGGTAGCAAACAGCAAATATCAACAATTTTATTATATTTAATTTCGTCATATGGTTTGTAGAAACAAATATTTTCTCTAATCGTTGATGAAAATATTGGAGAATTTTGTGGACAGTATGCTATTGTTCCTCCTAATTTTATAAATACATCAGCAGCATTTTTAACGATTTATTCTTCCTCAAAGTAATCAAATTTTATTTAATGTTGTTCTTCTTTCTTTACTTTCGTGTCTATTGCTTTCATTTCGCCTAAAATGCAACTGAATAAAGAGGATTTGCCAGAACCCACTGGACCTTAAATACCAACTAATTCTCCTTTTCTGATTGAGAGATCTAATTCTTTAATTACTGGTTTGATTGTCTTTGGTTTGTCTTTCAACTCCCATTACTTTAAATTATATTCTATAACACACATATGTAAATATTATTTTATTAATATTTGTTGTGGCGTGTCTTTTTTAGCAGCTAAAAAGTAGTTGTCCATGTAATTCTTAATGTTCATAAAGAAGGTGATAGCTGGCAAGTTAAATTGAACACACGCTTAAACGCAAATCTTGTGAGTTAAATCAAACTGGTTATTTTAAATTAAGGATTAAACATCTTCTTGAACTTCAAGTGCGAAACTTATATCATTGTTTGCATGACCTTTCTTTTCAAGTTTCTTGTCCAGTTTATTTTGTTTATTCTTTGCTTATTTCATTTTGTCAAATATTAGTTGCAGTTTAATTTTGTTAGCGTTCATTTCCTTGAAACGGTCCATTTTCATGAAATAACTGGAGTCTAAATCTGGAGAAATCTTCTCATCGTCCTCAAGTCCATATGCAAAACTGTGTTTATCAATGATTTCAATCGCCTTTTCAAATTCGGGCTACACATCAATGAAAGAACGATCGACTTCGCTTAACTGTAAAAAGGCTTGGATTCTTTTAAGTGAAATGATACCATCTTAAAGTGCCATTATGCAAACTGGTAAGAAACCAATGCTAACTTAAATGAAAGTGAATAAATAGATCATGGTGAAGCTCTTTGTAATATCTAACTTTTCCAAACCTATTAAAGAGCCAAATGCAATCATCGACATTACAACATAGCTTGTAAAACCAGTTGTTAAATGACCAGCAAATGCAAAGCTAGCCCTTTTGACATAGAATAACTCTTATATGCGAGCATTTTCAATTCTTTTTTCTTAGAATTATTCTGTATTAAACAGTTTTATAACTTTCACAGCATTTAGAATTTCTTAAATCTTTTGGCTTCTAATATCTTTCAAAGTGGCCATTCTGCCCAGAGATTTCTAAAGTATACCACCACATATGCCTATTATTGGGAAACAAATGAATATGCCTGCAGCACCAATTAAAGCAACAGGATCAATGTAGCTAGCCAGGTAAACTATAGCAACTATTAAATCTAATGGGACAGTGAAGAGGTTATAAAATACTTTAGTGAAAAATTAAATTTTCATGGTGTCAGAAAACAATATATTAGCTAGAGAACCCTAAGCGTTAATGTTCTTTGTAGTTTCAGACAGCAACATCATTTTATTAAACAATGTATCTAAAAGAGCAGATGTTATTTTCACACCCAGTTAAATACAATTAATACTACATATTGAGTCAGCGATTGATCTAAGCGTTTAACCTAAACCTAGAATAATCCAATATGGATAAAGTTTTGAAAAAATCCATTTGAGACCAGTTTAAAGGGATTTCTTAGTCATCACATCAAAATTATGCGAAACTTAATCTTCGCAGTCAAATAAGTTCATTGGTGATAATTTTGATTAGAACTATCTAATGCATAGTGGAGCCAATGCACTTGAAAGTGTAAGCATCGGTATACCTATACACATACCAATTATATTCTTGCGATTAACTTTGAGAAAGTGCTTTAAAATTGGTTTCTTAGGATTTTTATTGTACTCAGTTGCGAATGCAGTTGCTTATCGCTTAGTATCTAAGTCAACTTTTGTAAGCTTAACATCAGACATTTACAGAGGCTACTTTTTAGCTTTCTTAGTAATCGCATTTAACCAAGAATATGTGATGTCAATCATTAATGTGGAGTGGAAGCTAAACAAATCAAGTTAACACGAAAAAAGACTAAATAGACACTTTGATCATTATACAGTCTATTATAACTAACTTTTATTTTTCCACCTCATGCATTTCTGTTAATGTATAAAAATAATGTGTGATTGATTAAAATTCATGTATTTCTTTCTTTCCAATATTGTCATGTATATTATTTGTAATCATTTGTGATTAAATATAAAGTAAAAGTAGTGTAATAGTATGTAAATATGTTGTACATGCATTCAGGTAAACTCCAAAATGGAGTATTATAAATTTTTTGATGTGTTACGGTAAAGTCTCACAAGTAGACTAGGTACCGAGTCTCACAAATAGAACAGAGTACAAATGACGAATAGACTATTGATTTCCAAAGCTTATTCGTGAGATATCTAGTTTAGTCTTATTTGCCAACTACTCTGTTCTATTTGTAATTCATTTGTTTAATCAATTTTTATTCTTTAATTTAATAAATGCATACCACTCCATACTTGGTTAATGATTAGAAACGTTACATAAAAGACTGTTCAATGATAATAATTGATTTAGATGCAATACTTTATAAGAAACTATTCAACTAGAATGTTTTTGAGGTTTTAGGAATACGTTCATAAAAAATAAAACTATTATTATTGATGAGTGATTTTAATTGAATCTTACTTATAAAATTAATTTTGTATATGACATTATAACCTTTATCAGGTGGTTCAAATTCTGATATTTATTTGTGATTAGGTTTAGTCTATTCGTCATCAACTCTGTTCTATTCGTGAGATATCTCAAAATATCTGAAAACCACATGAAATGACAAATAAACTATTCATTTTCTCTAGTACTATTCGTGAGACTCGGTACCTAGTCTACTTGTGAGACTTTACCGTATTATTGAAAATAGTTTCTCTTTAATCTTTTAACCATTATATTAATAATAATTATTACATTAATTATTAACTCTATCAAGCTATTTAGTTACTGTTAATATTCATATAAATATTTTTTAAATAACACGCAACTCAACCAACAGCTGTTATCAACAAAAATATTTCCAAAACAAACTCCATTATAGCCCGAAAGAGCTAACGGAGAGTCTGTGAGGAGGTTTGACGTGTGATAACGCCGTGCAAGACTTTTGGTTAGAGAGGAATGTTGTTGGTTTCTTAGTGATCATTGGGTTAGAAAGGAAATGTGATGATCAGAGAAAAATGGTGACCAGTATAAAGTTTATGCAACCTCTAGTAGAGGTTGGGTTCGAAAATCAAACAGTGTCCACTATATGTGTTTCATCCACTAATTAATATAGTTTTCAATATATGAACTTCATATTATGAAGTAAACATTTCAAAATCGATCTCAGTGTAAATATTTCGGTTGATAACTTAATCGTAATCTTAATTCTTTCCTCCAACAAAATGAATCGAACAACACAGTAAACTTCTTGTTGTTACACAGTAAATCAATGTAAATAACGTTCCAAAAGTTTTCATATTTTTCGTTTTTATCAAGTTTTGACAAAACAAATTCCCTTTCAATGACAAAATCGTTTATATTCGTCACATTTTTGTTTTTAGCCCGAGACTGGAGCTTGTTTCAGCTATATGTTTTTGAATTTTGAAGTGAAAAAACATTTCACTTTGAGCTATTTTAATGAGTTAAAAAGTATTGGGTATATTGAGTACTTATTTATTTAAAAGATATAAGATAGACACTTAGTTACTTAACTATGTTATTATCTGTGTATATCATCAATTCCAAACGACAATATGTTGTTACTAAACTTAGAATACGCGACTTTTCAATTTAGTACTTGCATTATAATTTAAACTTTTTTAATTCCAAGTAATTCTTGTAATTTTAACACTAAATTTATACTTACAAAAGTATCAAAAAGTTGCTTATTATTATCGGTTATACCATGAATACAGGAAATATATACACATTTGTAATTTAAATCAAAACACAAATCTTAAAATATCCCAATTATCAACCAATTTCTTAAATTGTACCTATACTTACTGCATTTATTTGCATTAATATCTTTAAATACAGCAATATGTTCCACTTCCATTATATGAAAACCTGGCAAATATTAGTATTAATAGCTGCCGTTATTCTAATAATTGGATCAATAGTATTTTGTAATAAATTAGCATCTAGAAGAGTACGATATTAAACACCAAAAGATTTAAAGTTTGATATCAAAGATCAGATTAGAGAAGAAACAGACAGTAAACAGCAATCTGTAATTCAAGATCCATTATCATAATGTATTCAAAATCTTTCATAAATTTGTGTACCCACGATTTCTAGAGAAATGCTACAATCAGTAAATATGGAAAATAGTTAATAGGTAGGAAACACATAAGTAGAACTTACAGAGATTTGAATTTTATTTTATCTTAATAAATAACAATATAAATTAAAAAATCAGTCTAAACTACTGTTTTACATTGTAATATAATTGTTTATTATCATTTATAATTTAAATACATTATTATTGCATGCGAAGCTGAGGTTATCGATAAAATCATGAATGTGGAGCAGTTCGTATTTGGTTAAAACCAACAAGTTTTTTAACTATTCATTTTCGATTTTACTTTCTGTATCAATATTTTCACTTTGACTATAAGTTTAGTTTATAGTATTTGTGTTATTTTAACTTAGCGGATCCTCATGAACTTCTTCAATCGTTTCTAAATTAGTGTTAAAACGATTTAACATCTTTCTTTTGTGACGCATTATTTGACGTGGAAAACCGTTCTTACTTTACGCGTGTATCTGTATAATTTGCGTAATTATAATTGTAAGATATTTTTATTTTCAAATTACTTATTTGTAATTTTTTAGTTTTTTATTAATTTGCGAGTATCTAACCGTTTTTGCATTAAAATTACACTATTGTTTAAACAAATAAACAAAAAAACTAAAGTCCAAATTAACAACTGTATAATTATTTTACATCACACGCCACTAAGCATTCTAAATATTTCTCCGAGTATTCCTTCGATTCCTCCCCATTCCATGTCTTCTTCAGTTTCTTCGAAGTACGCTTCTTGTGCCATTTCGAGTGCGCCGCATTCCCAAATGATTCCGAAGATCCATTTGAGTGTTTCCGCGTCATTAAGCATTATAAAGTGATTTAGGAGGAAGGCAATTTTGCTTTCTTTGGTTTCTTTGAATACAATTTGAAGATAGAACTGAGCCAGCGGTGAGTGCACGATGTATGCGTCAAAAAACTCCTAAAGTGAGATGCCTTATACTTGTGAAAGGTTTTCGGTAAGTGTATTTTTGAATTAGTTTATTTCATCTTATTCAGCAACTGACAATAAGATTAGATTTGAAATAGTTTGACCCGGGTTCGTCATTTGAGTCATAAACTATTAGTAAAAATCATCCGGTAAGTGAACTGTTTGCGAATTTGAGAGTTTAGAGGTGAATAAACGGGAAAGGAACGGTTCGGAGTGGAAAACGGTGTGGATGTGATCTATTAAATCAATTCCGGTTAATTATTTGAAATAAACTTGGAGCAAACTGGGGTCAACGAGGAATAAACCGAAGTACATGTAGAGATCCGGTCGGTTGGCGTTAATTGACCTTATTAAATGAGCGCAGGCTTGATAGTCAGTTAAAAGCATTAACTCGAATAAGTGCAAGTGCTCCTGATTGCT
The DNA here is from genome assembly GCA_963988835.1 of Hexamita inflata. Lineage (NCBI taxonomy): Eukaryota > Fornicata > Diplomonadida > Hexamitidae > Hexamita > Hexamita inflata. The sequence continues at coordinate 78,012 of CAXDID010000698.1, forward strand.
TTACCTGAGCTAATACTTTAAACAGTAGCCAGTGGCTGTTTAATAGAGCATAGCCAAGCGCTAGAATTCTACCCGTGTCATAGATAGAATTAGCATCACCAATTTTTCAATTTTTACATCCTGCTCGTTTTCAAAACATTCAATCAAAATCTGGACATTCTCAAGCTGAGTCATTAAAGTGGAAAATAATAATAAAATGATATAATTACTGTAATCAGCACGCACCTCAAAGATTAATTTTTCTCAGCGTTTATTCGATTACAATTAATTACTTTTTATAAATACTAGAATATCACAATATAAATACATGAATAAACCCCCGCTCTAAACTTAGAAGCACTACGCGTTGATACGCTAGTCCTAAGATTCATACCAGCCATCCCAAAGAATCCATCATCGACCACACTAAGTAAAGCTGGTATTTCAGCAGTGTCTCTTCAGCTCTAACGTCAAACGCCGAGCCTAATCGTTCATTCGTTAATTGTTAAAATATATCCCACTCACTTAACTTTCGTATATTAGTAACTACTTAGTAACTAAAATATATACTAAATATGCGTGGACTTTTGGCTTTTTGAGAAATACGAAAGGTGAACGGCTAATATACAAAAGTGAGATGTTTGGCTATATATGAATCGTACAACTTTAAAATTGAAATCACTTTTTGCTATTTTCTTACAATTTCATAAGTTTCTAACTTACGTTAGCATGGTTGTAACAATCTTCGAACTTCTGTTAATACCCACCTTAGTCTTCTACACATTACTAAAATGTTAAAGTATTGTTTAAAATACTATAAATCAAGTTAAAGTTAAAGATAGTTACAAAGATAACTTCCGAGGTCAATTATGTTAGTTCAAGTGCCGAACTAACTTAGGTTGTCTGAGGAGGTTATTCAGAGTGACAATCTTAGAAGATGAGGTATGATATTGAGATTAGTTTGAGGAAACTAATTGTATAATTTGAGGAAAGTTGTGTAACTAAGTTTGGATTTGTGGATTGTCATGATTTATGAGATGAAGATGAAATGATTAAATTGAGCCTTAGTACTGATGATACGGTTAAGTGAGTCATTATATTATATAAGAATAAGATGGCAATAGAGAACAATAAGCGGGTCCAATACCATATACAACAATGCTCGAATATATACATGATAATAATTTTATAAATAATCAGCAAGGAGCATTTATTTTATAATATGTTATATATAAGCAAATATGTGCGACGTAAATTAATTTAACATTTTCACTTCTTAAATGAATTTGAAATAAAAAATTTTATGTAATGACTAAATAATATTGAATTAGTAGTTTAATAAAATCGCACTCATTACTCAAATCGAACACCATAAAATTTTTAGAACTTTAAAATATATATTAATCCAAATTCAAATGTTGTAATTTTAGTTTCCAGAATTTGAAAACTATGAAAAATATAAATGTTGTTACTTTCAACAATTTGACTAATATCTAGCATGAATTATTCCTTAAATTATTCATATTCTATAATTGTAATCATTATATTTACAGGGTATCAATAGTGTTGTAAAATAGAAACATACAAAATCGATATTAAACTTGAGATCCAGGTTCAAGTGACAAGCGGCTTCGTTAACTTAAATTAAATTAACTCAATTATCAAAATATAATAAATTCTACAAGAGATCATTTGTGCTAAAAAGCGCTTGTCACTTGAACTTTAAAATTTCTAGGAAACGATATTTAACTTCAAATAAGTTGTTTAGAATTTTGTATTTTTTGATGTTGATCATTAATGCAACAGTAGATAAACTAAAATGAATTGGATATAGTTATAACTTGGCTCAACAGATTAAATCAATTATAAGAATATTCAAATTGTATGTGTAAAAGTTAGAACACAAAAAAAGATGATAGAAATGGATAAATTTTTAAGTTGAATAAAAATAAAAATAATATAATTCTGTCGCAGATATCAATCCTTACTAACATAATTATTTTCGTTTCCCCCAATATCAATTATTTTTGAAAATATTGTCATGTGAATATATGATTCGTGAAAGTATTTTTTGGAACTGTTGTATGTTCTGTAGTGATGGCAAATAAGTTTTATTGTTATACTATCATTATCTTGTAGTATCTATTATTATCCGTTATCTTATTATTATCCAAATCAACATTATATTCTTACATAAGTATTATAAAGTGTATACTATTATAAAGTGTGTATATCATATCTATAATATTCAAAAAATTCAAGTTAACTTTCCGCGCTTATTCAAAATGTCACTAGGGGTATTAGTGATAATATATATTAGACATGCTTTTGTACTATTTGTACTTGAAATATACTTACTTTTTTATTCCAAGTACAAAAGTGTACTTTTAATGTACACTTTACTTTGTACTTATTTTTGAAATTACTCAAGTATATTTACATTTATAACAAATTATAACAATATGTATAATTATTTATATGTCTGTAAACATATATGGACGATATAGAAATCATAAATTTACTGTGTTGCTAGCTGTGTTGCTTAATTATAAACATAAATATATATTATATATTTATGTATATACTTATACTTATATATTTATATATACTTATACTGATGATAAGGTTACAGTTAAGTGTTTATATTACTTATAAAATATTGTAATAACAAGATTAAACGCACGAACTTAATTTATAACCAGTAATGCTGAAGGAGATGAAAAGTGTTATTATTTATCATACTATGTAGTTACATACAGTTAAGTGAAGGCGGTTAAAGTTTGGCATTAATTAAAAAATATATTAAATATTTATAATTGTAGTTAATTGGTAAAATTAATAAAATTCATTCCTTTTATGAATGGAATTAATCCCAGTTTTAATTCAATATTTTTATCAATTTTACATTAGTTCGACGAAATGATTACTGAAGTACGGTCATCCCCCACAGTTTAGAGTTCAATCACGTAGAATTAATGGATTATGAACTCACTATTTATTGGACAAAGTTTACTGGGATGTACGGGGTTTGATTGACAGAGTAAAAACGCCCATAACTCGAGTAATCTATGTTAAATAAACTATGTTAATTTTTAATGTTGTTAACTTCTCACTTCAAATTGGACTTGAGATATAAAATTAGAAAATGTTCTTGTTAAGTTGAATAATGTTTGCGCACAAAATGTAAAATTAACTTGTAAGGAAGATACGAAGGTATCTTTGAATATTTTACATTTAGTTAAATGTGTAAAGTTGAATATACTGATCTTCGAACAAGTGAAAAGTACTGAACTATTCTAGTTCAAATGAGTGAAGAAGACCTCACTATGATCTCTGAATCCTACTTTAATTGTTCGTTTGTGGGTCGAATTACGATCTGCAAAGTAGAAAAACGGAGCTTCACACTAAATATGCTAGCACACTTGTGGAAACCTGCAATTTGTCAAATCTCCAAATAATTTAACGAATTTATCCCGTAAAATTTAAAATGGAGGAATATAAGTTAGAAGATTTCAAGAAATAGTTCAACAAAGTCTTGAAAAGTGTTCGATTCAGGTCACATGAAATCAATTCTACTCAGTTCGCTAGCTGGTAGTCGGCTTCCATATTTTATGATTCCACGTTCGTAATTTATCACGCAAATTTATTTTCGGGGTTTGTTGGAATTGTTTTGGTTGGCATCATTCAGAGTTACAAGATAGATTTCAGCGTAATTGAAGCGAATGTAACAAATAATTCTATTAGCGAAAAAGAAAATATATTGGAATACTAATTCCACCCAACTTGAAAAAGTTAGAAGCCTTAACAAGAGCTCTCTATAATAATTAAATACAGGGCCCTACTCAGTTTATTCCCCCATCATTGAAATTGATCTAGCTCATTTTTAACAACATTAATAAACAAAATTTGATTTGAAGAACAACAGAAAGTAAGTTAGCCCATATCATCAGTGTACAATTATACACCATGACTCTATTTGCACATGATAACCTTACCAAAGAGAACGCAGTTAAAAACCATTAAAATGGTTAATAAATATATTTTCATTATACAATGTTATATGAACAATGAATAAGTTGATATGAGGTAAGCTTAACCATCAAATAAAACAATAGATGCAATCCATCGGTCATAAACGTTATTTTACTCTGACAATCAAATCCCGTACATCCCAGTATGTAGTACATATATAGTAACTCATTCTTAGAACCAAATTCTACACAATTAATTTTTAACAGCATTAGTGTCCTCTAACTATGAACAAATCTTATTAACTATTATTTGAACTTACTCATATATTTATTCATCTGATAATAGTTCAGTATCTAGTTTATTATATGAAATCCAATTCTTCAGCTTCTCTTTAACTTTTAAGGGGTCGTAATCTTTCATCAGTATACTCATGTAATAAACAACCGCTCTTTTAATAATCTTCATCTAACTATGTGGTATTTACGATGATAGCTTGTGAAATTCCTCCATCATTTCGTCTGGAATTTGTTTTTTCATCTTTTAAAGTAAATATTCCAAGAATCTTTTTTAAATCTTTTCTTTCTCAAAGTTTGTTTAAAAGCTAGCATTTATATATGCTGTTATATGTTCGTAATTTATACACTAAGCTCTTTTCTAATAAAAGTGCTTCACCATCTCTGTCTATGGGTCTATAAAGCTTTCAAAGATATTTTATCCTTCAAAATTTGACCTTACTTCTTAGCAGTGCGAACACTCACATTAATTATACTACATAAACATTTAGCGCAATATCTAATCATCTATAACTTAATTTCTTTATCGTTATATTTAATCGTTTATAATTTAAATTTTTAATAGTGGTTATTTAGGTTAGTATAATTCAAAAGGTTGCTTCTGAATATAAAAAGGATAACATTTTTCGCAATAACACGCCGATTCTTTTCCAAATTGAGATAAATAACGCAGACATACCCATCCATCGAGTCCTTTATAAGTAGTAAATCCTAAATCACCATATAACTAGGTAATAACAAGCGGTTCGTGTCTTTTTATGTATGTTCGTGGCTTAAATTCTAATTTATTATAATCTTAATTTTAAAGTGGTTCCTTTATCAGCCTGATAGTATTTTATGCAATAACTGATACTTTTTCCAAACATTATATATTATCAAAGAAATATTGATTTTAAGGTAAGTATTCTCCTCTTCTCATGATTTAAATGTCAGAAGATGATTCTGGAACAATTGGGAAATCTGGAATCCACTCAAAACTAACTTTTTCGTTGAATACAAGACTGAATTCTTCTTGTGGTTCTAATGTTGTGAATAAGCAATATTCTTAATTGAGTTATAACTCATAGTAATCTCCATATTGCAATTTATTTTTCTCTTTAGATACGATTTTCACTCTTACATAATTATTTATATTATTCACAGGATATTATTCGCTGAAAATGATTTTGATATAGATTTTTACTGGTGATTGTTTTCTACGCGGTTCAGTATACTTAATATTCTGTTCTTTTCGTTTGTACATTAAGTCCAGAATTTCATACTTGTTTTCGGCTGTTAATCTTGTTTCTCCCATACGTTATATCTGAATTGTGTTGTCTTGGAATTTCTTTAAATTATATTCTGATGCATCACTATTTTCTGGTAATTGTAATTGTTGTGTGAGTTTAAAATCAGGGGTCCAAATTCCAGAAACTTTATGCTCAAAATGAAGATATATTTATTCAGTATCTTAGAAGTGAATTCTCTGTATCGCATATTAAACCCCGCGTTTCAAAATGTAATATTATCCTTAATAAACTAAATTTCCTCCATAATAAACTAAATTCCTGTTTTATTAATCATATATTTAAACTTATGTTTCGCACACTTACTCATGTGGTTCACGTTAATTAGCTTCTATATCGTCTATTTGTATGTAGCAAAATTAAAGCACTATTGGTGCTAAATTAAATGCATTACCAGGCATTACATTTTGTTAACAGCGTTCGAGTTAAGTTTCGCTAATTGATTAAAATGTGTGCATAATTTTGTTGTGGCGTGGATTGGTTACAAAATATATTCTTAATTAGCAATTTAATATATTTTAATGCGACTTAAGTTACGTTAAATCACACATCTAATGCGCAATATTACTATATTGATAATAACACGATAAAGTATAAAACAATACTATCATTTCTGAATTGATATAATTTGATGACATCTCAAATAATTAACACTGAAAATATAGAGTCCTTTATGTACAGGAGTAAAGAACGCATTAAAATGAATATATCATTTTTTAATGTTTCTTGTGATTAATTGAACAACTGTTTTAGTAAGTATGCGGTAGAAGATTAATTGAGTTGAGAGGTTTATTTTATGTTATTAATTTTGTTGAAACGAAATAATGTTAAGCTTGTCAGTATTTCCACTTCGCAAATAATTAACAAAATTCTCGAAAACGACTTCAACCATTTAATAGGTAAATTACTATTTTTGTGTTCAATATATATTAAAACATATTATTCGTATTTTAAATCACTTTATTCATTTTTTATAAATGTGTGTGTACCCTCTTATGTCATTTTATTCACTAATATGCGTTTTATAACACTCTGGACACAAATGATATCCTTTGCACGAACACACATATCTGCTATTACATTATTTGCAGCCGACACATTACGCACTTACTTTTGTATATACATGATAGTGTTTATATGCTTCTATTACTGGTCCTTTAATTGGGCTTACTACTGGTTGGTTACAACCTTCAATTTTTCGTGGTGTAGCTTTAATTTCATATTTTGTTAGATTTATTTTCATTTAATCAATTATGCTTTCAACATAATCCGTTATTTTAATTTCTTTATATTCTGGATGCAATAATTTCATCAAAGAAAACCCATTAACTAATATTACTTACATAAAATAAATAAACATCCTTGTGGTCCAACGAGTACATCGTCCTGGAAACTTAATATTTTTTGTAAGTTGGTCTACGTAATCAACTCCTTTATAATTATTATTGTAGTAACGAACTATTTCAGGTTGTTCTCTGGGAATACCACGAGAACTTACAAATTCTTACATTTAACAGGGTTATTTCACAAATTTTGATTTTGTATATATCATGGTTAAAGTTTTCTACTTTTTGCATTACCATTAAAGGACGTTTACATCTTTAACCAACTCTGACCAATTATCTTAGACAGATCCTCGCTCTTTACCTGATATCATCATTGTAAATAGTATCATTAAGTATTTATCGAATTCTGATTTAGTTAATCTAGAATGCCCTCCATATTTCTACATTTTTCTTACTTCAGTCAAAGTTTTAATGTTATTGTAGAATTATGGAGTAAATAATTATGTATGGGTTTCATAGATGCTTTCATTCATTGTTGGCATTATTTTTGTTAGGTGCGAAGTGGAAATACTGACAAGCTTAACATTATTTCGTTTCAACAAAATTAATAACATAAAATAAACCTCTCAACTCAATTAATCTTCTACCGCATACTTACTAAAACAGTTGTTCAATTAAAGTAATTAATTATTGAGTGGATGTTTTTGAGATGTACCAAAAGAGTAAGCCGATATATAACATGACTCACTCAACAGCAACAATCCAACAATACATCTAAACGCAATAAATAAATATATACTAGTTATTTTACTATAGCCAAGTAAAAATAATATAAATTTTAATAATTCTTGTGGTTGATAATATTCTAGTTAATTAAAATGGTTTTCATCTTTTTTCCAATCTAAGTGATTCTGCTTCCTCATTTATGTAACAGCTTTAATGTATAGTTCTATATATGATTTAATATCTTTTTAATATCAAGTTTAATATCAAGTAACTATTCTACTTTATCTTATGATATGCAATTTAAACATATATACGTAATATTAATAATATTACGTAAGTGTGTAGTGGTTTTATTAGTTTTTAACTATGATTTTAAAAGACATTTTAGATCTTTTTGTAGATAGTTTGTTTTTACATTAATTGAACATTTAAAGTCATATTTTGCTTTATCTTATTGTATCTTATTGTATTTATAATATAATATTTTAATATTCCTTTAAAATATTTTGAAGCCGATATACTATATATTTTTAAGCATATTAAGCATATAGTTTATTATAAATCAACATCAATGCTAATATATAATTACTACATTACCTCGAACACAGATCCCCACTCCTATTCACTAACAGTCTAACCCGAAGTTTGGGTTACCCGAACCCTTGTCGGTTTCCCAAAATATCAGGATCATAAGTGAGAGCAAATATGTCTGATTTTGGCTCTTTTTATCAGATTTGGTTTTCCATTTCAGTTACAAACGCTTTTCTGATAATATACGCAAATATTCTTAAAATAAAGCCAACCAAAAGACGATTAAAATTCAATATATACGATAATCGACGATCAAAACGATTATAAATTTAATCGTTAGTCGACGATTGAAAACCATGCAGATATTGAATAAAAGTACTGTGTTTACCAAAAATAGTGGAGTGAAGAATTTGGAGTGGATATTTAATTTTTAGTTGTTTATAAGTCTATAGTATACATATAGCTTCAAAATTATAATTAATCGTCTTTTAATCGTTGACTTAATCGAAATAAACGATTGAAATGACAAGAACCCGATCAGATCGGAGACGATGGCTGGCTTTATCTTAAAATATCAACAAATTTTTGACATTTCGTGAAAAATAATTAGATAGATAAATTTTGAGCAAATATGCTTTAAAATATGCTTAAATTAGTCAAGCGCAGATGAATATAGTTCATTTTAACGATAAACGATAGGATCAATAATACAGTTAAAATTATGTTGTAAAATATCATTGAAACCATACTATATCATTCTAAACCCACTCATCACCCCCATATTGGGATATTTCCGCTGTGAACTCCACTTTTTCTTCAAATTTTATATGTCAATAATAAATGGAGTGGAATCCATATATTTATGTAATCACTTTATATTACAATCTTATCTCAATCGTGTCCACTCCAAACGTTTTCTTCACCAGTATTTTAATAACGCCAGCACACACAGTTCTCGTTTAAGCCGAAGTTCATTCCGGAACCGCAGATTACGCGCAGACCCCGTTCGACGATGCAGCCGCGCTCAGTTCCAAGCGATAAAATCGATTCGCTCCCTCAAATAAACGTAAAACGCGTTGATTTCGAACTCGGAGAAATGGAAACGGTGAACAGCCGAACGAAAAACAAACGAAACAAATAAAGAGAATGCGTTGAATATTTGTTCTAAAATTCAAAATGATTCATTTTGAGTTAAACTGGTAACAACATTGAAAGAAAATTTATGTTAGTACAAAAAGAAAATTTATGTATCATAAGAACATATGAAGCCGCGGACACAAAATATAACTGATTAATAATATTTGGTTGGGTCTCAATAAAAAATTAAATGCATTACAGAATATAGGAGCCTACCAACGTTTCATTTTTTACGAACGCTAAGGATTTTCAATGTTTTTAAGCGATACGTTAAACAAATGCTATCTGTAATAACACCACAAATACAAGTGTTTGTTATTCACTAGTTATGAATTCATGTTAAACAATATGAATGCAAAAAATTATCACTTCAGCTTAGCTGCGATGTCCTGCTCGATGGTGACTTCTGGGAACTCGATGATTCTGGCAACTTCATGGCCGTTTTGCAAAGCGATAATAGTTGGGATTCTTTTAGCCTGGTACTTTTCAGCGATTCCAGCTGGGTCATGCTTCTATCTGTCAACGAGGCAGTCGACAACCTTAACGTTTGGAGTTTTGGCCAAGATCTTCTTAACGAGTGGGAGCGTGTAAACGCAGTCGCCGCACCACGGAGCGTGGACTACGATCAGTTCGAATTCTTTGGCGTTTAAAACTTTGACGGCCTCTTCATTTGGTTCGTACCAATCGGAAACTGGGTAATCATTGAACATTATAATGAGAAGTGGTTGACACAATTTAAATATGGTACAAAGTATTGATAAAAGTACAAGAGTGAACAGGTATTCGTTTAGGTATCTTAGCTAGCTACTGTTGCTTAGAAATGTTTTTCTTTGAACTAAATATTAAAGATGATCATATAATATTGATATTACATCTATATTTTGTTTTTAGAAAGGAATACACGATTAACACAATGATTAGTTTAACAAAAACGTTTCCTAGGATTGCTTAGCGAATATTACTTGATTAAGTTATCATCCATTTTGAATATGTTTTCTTTCTTATGAAAAATATGACTAAATAATTGCAATCATTTCCATTGAACTCTTCCATCACCGACTGTAATATTCAAACCTTCTTGACCTTGTCCTAGAACTTCTTCTAATCTATCTTCTGCACCTTCACAGACAGATCTGAGACCTCCAAAACACTTCTTGATCATAAGAATTTGTTCTTCCAAATAAGAAACTCTCTTTATTAATTCTTCGTTTTCCTCTTTTAACATTATAAGTTCTTCTTTGTCTTCAGCCTTTTTCTTATCTTCTTCGGCCATAGTTTAACGCATTAGTTCCATATCATATTCTAATTATTCAACGGTTTTACCTTCTTCTTATAGTTTGATTTGAGTTCTTCTTGTTTCCAATTAGTTTTCTTATACTTCTAGCAATTCTTCATTAGCGAGTCTCAGCTATTCATTGAGTTATTCGATTATTACATCCTTATCTTCTTCAGGTCTAACAGTGGCAAATAATTCTTCTTCAGTCTGTAATTGTTCTTATTAGAAATCATTATTGGTAAAAAAGTTAAGTTAATCCCAAGAAAAGTAAAACACGATTAATACAATGATTAGTTTAATATGAAGAATATGAATAAATGAATATTTAAATAAAATCATAATTATCACATTATTTCACTAAAACACGAACATAGATCATTTATATTTTGCAATTAATCGTGATGTTCGCTCTTTTGCCGCGTCCTCACTCATAATCTAATTGAATAATCGCTGGTTATCTGGCAATTTTGGCTCTTCAGCAACTTTAACGGTTTGTACTGTGAATAAATTTACTTCAGTTATTTTTTCAGTATTCAAATCATTTTCATTATTATTCTCATAGTTTGACATTTGAAGTGGAGTTAATTAAATTTATTAGTAAAATTAATTAAATAACATGAATAATAAATAAAGAAATGGAAAGTAGGAAATACTTTTGTCTCCTTGTTGGAAAGGTAAATGTAATATTCTGTTATGATAATATATTCACCTGTTCTAATCTTTATAATACTATCGCCATTTATTCTCTTCAATCATTGTATACCTAACCTGGCTTTTTGTTCCGATATTTCTGAAATATTTAGTGTAAATTATTGTATCAAGTAAAAGTTATATTGATGTAGTTCTGATTTATTCGTATATCCATATTTTTGAATTATAACTTAGTGTACATAAAAATTAAACATCTCTTCAACAACAATAGTCTTTTGACGACTAATTTTGATAAATATTCACTTCAATGTCTGAACAGGATTTGAAACAAGAAACCAGCGAAATTAATCAGAATGAACTAGTCTCAGAACCACCAAAAACGATTACAGAAAATATTAACTTAGAAGAGTAAAACACTTTTGCTTAATGTGAACCTCCTTCAAATTAGTTAGAAACTAATTACGACAATTTACACAGTGATGTTTTACTTGCTCCTCCTTTACCACTTGCTCCACCTATGCCAATAAATTTTATTGAAACGATTGATTATCCTTAAATGAATCAAATTTAAGTTCCAACAATATTAGAAACCTATAAAGAACCATAATAAACTCTTCTCACCCCTATTATTCAAAACTCGTATCAAACACAAAACTACACGGTGGTTATAGAATCTGATAAAAGTTAGAGTAAATAACCCACATAAGTTATCAACAAAACTACAAAAACCGGGTGTATGGGATTTTGCCTCTGTTTTACTTGCTTTTTCACGCAAATATTTGGTATGTTAAAGTTTCTCATGACTGGTCTTGGTAAGGCTATTTTCTACACAACTAAAGGTGTTGGGTATGTTATATATTATATATTTTATGGACTTTGGACTGTAATTAAATGTAGTTGTAAACTATGTTGTGGGTGCACTGCTTGCGATGATTGAATGAATCATTTATCCATATGATTATATTTAATAATTATGAGATATTTATCACTCGAAAAATGATTAAATAAGTTCAGCGGCCTTACCTCTGAAGTCCAGCTTAACACCAACTCCTCCATTTTTCAATGCTTTTGCCTCAACTTTTACGATTGCTTCGCCTACGGATAAAACTGTTCCAACCAACCAGAAACTAGCTCTTTTACCTTCAATAACAAGCTCTTCGAGACGTAATCCAGTATTATTTGGAAGAGCATCGATTACATCATCTAGAGATTACATCTCAGCCAATGTGTATTTGTGCTCGTTTTCTGGATATGTTGCAAAAACTGCTGCATAATCAGCAACTAATTCATTTGAAACTAAATCGTAGGTTCCAGTTTCAATATTATCCAACTATATTTCATCTTCTTCTCCCTCAAGAATATATGATAATGAAAGCTTTTTAAGCGTCGCTTCTTCCACAGTTTTATATTGTTTAATAACTGTTATTTAACTGTCTGATCCTGGATAGTTTTCCTTTCCAATTTAAATAGTCCATTCTTCGAGTTATCCAGCATCACAACTTACTTTGAAAACGAACATTACTTCAACCGCAGACTCTTAGAAATAGAAAACTTTACATACTTCAACATTAACATCATCGTTCTATTTAGAAATTTGTTAGAAATTTGAATTTGTAAATACTTTCTTAAAGTTTTTGAAATTCTTGTTTAATTTTATTAGGTCGGAATCATGTTGTTTTTCTACCACAACAGTAGAAGCATTTTGAACTGGTTTAGGCTTCTTGAATTGCAAAGTTGTAATTTCTTAGTTTATTAATGCAGCTGAATTATTAATGATATCATCCAAATTAAAATTCTCAATAACGGTATTATCACGTTCGCGAATAATCTCAGATACAAAGCCATCGCTTTATATAGCAACAACCTATTGTAATATAGGTTGTAAACATGAAAATTGCTTAGAAAGACGGCTTAATGCCTAGATGGAAGCTAAACGAACCTGTACATTATCCAATAATGCACGTTGCCACAAGCTTACAGATAACTGCTTTGCTTCAGCTTCTGTTTGGCATTCAAGTTGAGCCAATTAATCGCATATTTACTTAGTCATATTTGCATCGCTTACATCGTCAAAATTTTCAATTAACTCGTATGTAAGCTTGGATTTGAGTGTTAAATCATCAGTTAGCTTCACTATCTCGGAAATAGATTAAAATCCAGTACGTCTAATATCAGTATCAAGTGATTTCAAAAATTACTAAAGAATTGGAACAAGATATGAATATATTTCTGGCTAACGTGTTAAATTGAATATCAAATCTAGTGCTGATTGTTTTAACTCACCTGAAAGTGAGGGAAGCAGTGCTGAAAGTTTGACAATAGTTTGGGGATCTTTTGTAGATGTTATTAAGTGTATCGTTGCCAGGGTTTAAATAGTTTAATTAGAACTTTGAAGTTAATTTTACAATAAGTTATTGAGTGGCGTCATGTCAGTTTTAGTTGCTTAATTATTAATGGCTGATGAATAAATTTTCAAGATTTAACGCAAAATTGCTATTTTTTCATGATCTTCTTCAGCTTTGGCAAAGATAAATGTGAATGCTTAGAAAAGTACATTAATTTGTGGTTTAATAGTACTATATTAAAGTTGAGCTATAGCTTAGATAGCAGATAAATACGAAGCTAATTTTTCATATAAACAATCAGTTAGAGAAGATGGTACAAATTAGAGATAAATTTGTAATTTCTTACGATCATCAAGAGCTAAAGTTTGTAACTTTTGTAATAAACAAATACTGGCATAAACATTTCCACTTTTTGCAACTTGTTAAATTATTTTGTCCACTTGCATTGCATCACAAATGCAATATGCAGCTGCACCAGAAAATTTATCAACTAATTGTTAGTCGATTTAAATATTTTGTTATTTAGCAGCAATGGCTCCAGACGCAGCAAGACGTGAGTTCTTAGTATCTAGAGTCGATATTCTTACTAATTTTTAAACATCAGCTAGGCTTGCTTAATTAGCTATAGCACCAAGAGCACGTATAGCTTGTGGTTACATAGCTGGTTCCTTCTCATAAATTTGTACTAATGATCTTGTGCTGAAGAATGCTGATTTTACTTATGGTGATATTTTTCTTATTACCATTATAGCTAATGCGTGGACATGTTGAGATGGGTTTTAAAATGTCTTTGTAACTTAAAAGAAGAGTTCTTCGGCTTATTTAGGTGTTATTGAAAAATCTGGTTGATTAAGACAAAATAATAGACGAGTTAGTACAAGTCTTTATTATTCAAGACTTTATCCCTTTTCACCTAAATATTTAGCTTCTGATAAGCAATAAGCTAAATTAAGATTTTAATTCATGGCTTATGTTGTTTCCATATTAAATAGAGGATGGTGTGGGACTGTTTACTTATATTAATACTAAAAATGATAAATGTTGGTCCACTCCCTTTTTCAAAATCTATGAAATCATCCACTGAACAAGCCTTAAAATAAGAAATCGAACTTCTCAAATCTTAACTATCTGAAAAAGGTCTTTCTTAAGATTAACTTAACTTTTCTACCAATAATGATTTCTAATAAGAACAATTACAGACTGAAGAAGAATTATTTGCCACTGTTAGACCTGAAGAAGATAAGGATGTAATAATCGAATAACTCAATGAATAGCTGAGACTCGCTAATGAAGAATTGCTAGAAGTATAAGAAAACTAATTGGAAACAAGAAGAACTCAAATCAAACTATAAGAAGAAGGTAAAACCGTTGAATAATTAGAATATGATATGGAACTAATGCGTTAAACTATGGCCGAAGAAGATAAGAAAAAGGCTGAAGACAAAGAAGAACTTATAATGTTAAAAGAGGAAAACGAAGAATTAATAAAGAGAGTTTCTTATTTGGAAGAACAAATTCTTATGATCAAGAAGTGTTTTGGAGGTCTCAGATCTGTCTGTGAAGGTGCAGAAGATAGATTAGAAGAAGTTCTAGGACAAGGTCAAGAAGGTTTGAATATTACAGTCGGTGATGGAAGAGTTCAATGGAAATGATTGCAATTATTTAGTCATATTTTTCATAAGAAAGAAAACATATTCAAAATGGATGATAACTTAATCAAGTAATATTCGCTAAGCAATCCTAGGAAACGTTTTTGTTAAACTAATCATTGTGTTAATCGTGTATTCCTTTCTAAAAACAAAATATAGATGTAATATCAATATTATATGATCATCTTTAATATTTAGTTCAAAGAAAAACATTTCTAAGCAACAGTAGCTAGCTAAGATACCTAAACGAATACCTGTTCACTCTTGTACTTTTATCAATACTTTGTACCATATTTAAATTGTGTCAACCACTTCTCATTATAATGTTCAATGATTACCCAGTTTCCGATTGGTACGAACCAAATGAAGAGGCCGTCAAAGTTTTAAACGCCAAAGAATTCGAACTGATCGTAGTCCACGCTCCGTGGTGCGGCGACTGCGTTTACACGCTCCCACTCGTTAAGAAGATCTTGGCCAAAACTCCAAACGTTAAGGTTGTCGACTGCCTCGTTGACAGATAGAAGCATGACCCAGCTGGAATCGCTGAAAAGTACCAGGCTAAAAGAATCCCAACTATTATCGCTTTGCAAAACGGCCATGAAGTTGCCAGAATCATCGAGTTCCCAGAAGTCACCATCGAGCAGGACATCGCAGCTAAGCTGAAGTGATTCATATATTGATAATTTATTACATAAAAGCTAAATTTTTGTATTTTTAAGTATCTATAGTGAAACCTTTAGAAAGAATACCTTTCAAATATACAGTCATGAAACTGTAACTGATTCTCTCTTTAGCAAAACATCTTCCGTGTTCTCAATTTTGAATTTAAAATTTACTTATTATTTTGAAAATAAATTTTATGCTACTTTACTTTCTATTTAACTTTTATCTATGCAGAAAGTCAAAAAACTTTAAATTGTATTAAATTTTCAGAATATTTTTTGAAAAGGTAACGATGGAAATCTGACCCAAGAAAATTAGCCAGATTTGCTCTCACTTATAAACACCTCAGCCAAAACTCGGGGTGCCTGTATTCGAGGTAACGTAGTATTTTCTAACTCTTTTCATTAATATTTAAAGTATATTCTTCACTTGCCCATTTTGATCTCGTTCCTTAGCGTTTGTATTTATTATCTGATTGTTTCAGCGTCTTCTCCGTTGCAGATTTGCATTTTGTGCATTAAACAGTTTATCAGTTTGCTCCTCGTGCTCACGAAACGCTCCTTCTCCGTTTGCTGCTCCAAAAACTGCTTGTATTTGAAGGAACCGAGTTCGAGGGCGTGCTTCTTCTTCCTCAGGACCTCGTTCTCGTAGAGGAATCCGGTGTAGTGGTGCTCCCTACCGAGTAAATTCCGCTCGTTATCAAGCAGGGAGAAGTTCACCATGTGCGCGTTCTTATCCAACTTTTGTAATCTTTTGTTCAGGTACATGTAAATATACTACGGGTATAATGGGGATGTGGTGACCGCGTTCTGCTTGTACTGCATGTCGTGCACTTGAATCGTGTCGTAGAGCACCAGATGATTCAGCGCCACGTTGTTACGCAGTGGCTCAAGCTGAGATGGCTCGAGAATGCGATTAAATGAAATATCCAAGTACTACAGATTAGCATGGCCACGCAAACCAGATAAATCGTCAATCTAATTAAACTGGAGCAGCAAATAACGCAAATTTGGCAAATGCTCCACGAAAGACGTAGACTAAATCTTATTCCACGAAGCGTTGATGGACGTAAGATTCTTCAACGTCGACAACTAATTCAAAGACATAAGACGATTGTCAAACAAATAAATAATCTTAGCCGCATAATTACCCTTCTGAATGAAACTCAAATTTTCCAACATACTGTCGCCCAAATCAATCGATAGCTAATCAACATCGTTTATAGAATCCATAGATTCCATTTATAGATGGATGTGTTATAAATAAATATGTGAACGATAATTGAAAATAAAGTTAATTATGTATTTAACACTCCACTATAATATGTTTATTGTCAAATTAGCAACTTAATTGAACTGCTTTGCTCTAAACACAACTATAATATACGATGTACAATCTAATTCGGTTTAATTCTAAGGATGGCCTTCTGAGACTTTAGGTACAAAAGAAGAATATATATGTAGCACACTGTTAAATAATCAACAATACACCGGTTATGTATAAATAGGAGATCAAAGATTTATTTCAACTTAAAACACATTTATTTACGGAAAATATGTCCATTTTGTCCTATAGTGTCAGACTTAAAATTAATGCACACATAATTAAGTTAAGCCTTTCAGCGTTGCTGCATTTGGGTTTTAATTTTTACAAATTGATATATTGATACAAGGGGCTGCCGGTTCATACTCAGTTAAAGTATTTGATAGAGCTACGATAAAGCCATTTGGGACTGCGAACTACTAATTAACGCCTGGTTCTGAATAAATAAACTTTGAGTTAGGCTCAGCACTTACTTGCGATTTGCCATAAGATATATCAAATTCGATATTATTTATTACTGTTTAAATAAATGGTGTAGAAGTCGATACATAATAAACTACTATCCAAGCACAAATACCTGGAATCTTAGACTCAGATCTTAATACGTATCCGCTACAATTTAATACTTATTAGCTATTATGTAGCAATGCCCATAACATTAGTAAATGTAAAAGCATGCTTTAAATGCTTACAAAAAATGATTTTAACGAAATCTCTGTTATTTTAACAACGTAAACTACTTTGACAATAGATGGTACTCCTACTGCTTATAATCAATCAGTTATATGTCCTATAACCAATATTCACAATTCGTATTAAGATGATTGTTTTAACACTGTTAAAATATCATACTATGATAAATTCATTCATATTCAAGCTCAAACGGGCGCTTTGACACATTGTAGCACAAATTTATTTGGTGAGTTTAATTATGTCAACCTGACTATTTCAGCTGCAAAAAATTAAGACTTTTCTGATTTCGTATTTGAAGAATCACTATAAATAAACTATACATATGGAGACAAACTTGATTTAAAAATAAACTGTTCAATGGTTGAGTAATAGAGTCGGTGCTATAAATTATTCCCACAACTTAAATAATTGCCTTCTAACTCTACAAATATGATATCACTTCAAATGAAATTAGGAGCTGAAACTAAATATAAAATGATAATTTTGCCACGTGTTATGTATCACTAATATGATAATGTTATGGTTGTATTACGGGATAAACAATTATGCGTATAGTTTGATGGCAATAAAAATTAAACAGTTGAGTTTAATGTAGATTTAGGCCACGATTTCGTTCAACATTTTTCTGCTGCTTTAAGTTAAGATTATTTGTAATATTGTAATTTATTGAATGAAACTGAATGGTAAAAAGCGATTGAATTAGGGGAATATTAAATTGATAGTATTGTAAGCATTAATGGAGATGTTATATACAGCACATAATCATATTTATACTTAGAAGCAGATACTTCTTGGGAAAGCTGGATTACATGGATTATAATAATGGTAGCAGGTTTAGCGCTATTTGTAATAATTTACCGTAAAAATCGTTCCTGATTATAGTGTTTTGTTAAGAATGATATTATAATACATATTCACTTTTGTTTAGCCCAAAAGAATGTCATTTATTGCGTTATTTAAGAAATTCTTTAATATTTCTTTAATTGCGTTTTAGTGTTTCAATATTCTACAGTAAAATTTCGCATGAATCATCATAGTATCTAATCAGAGTTTACAATGCTTTTGTTTATTTTCGAGCGAATATAATTAGTTCTTCAACTTTTTCTACAGCTTCACCCTTTAATAAGTGTTATTCATAAGATGATTCATGCAAAGTGGAAATAGTTATATTAAATTATGATTAATGCTGAATAGAATTTTGTGTTTGTGAATTGCTTTTGGATCTTTTTACTTTCGAGCTGCTCATTTATAAATAATGAAGTGGCAATAATTAATTGATTCAAAAATATTATATTTCAAGAAGTTGTGTATAATCATTTAATTTTTCATTTAATACATGCAATAAGTATTTTAATAATAACGCAATCAGCATTTTAAATCAAATCTAGTATTATGCTACACTCCAATGCTTGTCAAAGAGTATTTAAAAGTACTTCTTTCAAAAAAGCATATCACGTATAATACGTGATATGCTTTTTTGAAAGATTGTATCATACAAATTGTATCATACAATACGTCACGTATTGTATGATACAATTTGTATCACTTTTTGTACATTATTACCGTTGTACTTTATTATCTGTATATAAATTAAAAGATTATATTTTCATCAACCTCAAGGGTATTTTTCTCTTTTTGATGACAAGATTTGTAAATTGATATACATTTGTAAATAATACAGTTTTTTGTAAACGGGATTAAGATTATCCTGTGTACCATTTTGGCCGAGTGGTTAAGGCGAGTGACTCAAGATCTCTTGGGCGTCAAGTCCGCGTGGGTTCAAATCCCACAGATGGTATATTTTTCTAATATTCATTAATACTGATTAGTTTAATTCTCAATTTCAATATATACTTATTCACATGTAATATTGTATTTATTTAAACTTTAATTTATTTATCCACTACACAAATGGGGACAAGCGATTCAACAGTTTTAAATTAGTAAGCTAATTGTCAGAGCTTGTGCATTGATATTGACGTTTCTCAGTCGAATTTAATAGCCGGCGAGCTCGTTTTTCAGCGTTATTTGCACGAGATATTTTTCGCGAATCCATACATCTCTTTACTTTCTGAGCTTTCGGTGCAGCTTCCAGAGTAGAATATAATTCTGAGTTATTCTTCCGAATCCGGTTCGAATATATTTTAAATGAACGGAAACGCTTCGGTTAGTTCGCAGAACGTGCTAAACGCGTATAAGAGCTTAATTAAAGTTTAAACGGTTAAAGGAGATAAATCGTCTTTACAATAAACCGTTTCGAATCTAAAATCAAATTAAATAAACAATCTCATCGCGATCTCAACCGGAATGATAAATATGAATTAATTAGACGAGGAAATTGACACACTGTAACTTTTGAACAAATCAATTGTAATCTTGGTTGGTGACTAAAAACCAAGTTAATATATAGACATTTTGCAAAACTCGAAGAAAATAAAAGTTCTGCAGCACCAACCAGGAAACGAAAAGGAAATCATACACTCGGCGCTGGAATATTTAGGAATGCTGTGAAAACTATTACTTTGTTTACTTGTTGGCTCAAGTCTGTTGTCTGAAATCTATAAATGAATATTATTGAGATTTAAAAGCATATTAAACAAACAATAATATGATGTTTAAACAATAATATGATATGTAGTATATATGTTTATATCACAGCAATAGCTATATATATATTTTACATTTTGAATTAAACCAACAATAATGATCAATAATGTTCTTGAAATAAAATCACTGCTATGCTAGTACATTTAAATAATCAACCACTTTTCCTTTAGGTTTAACAATGAATGCTTAACCTACTCGCTGATTTTCATTCAACTATTGTATTTTTTCTTCAATGAAGTCGATTTTGTTTTATTTCAGTTCCAGATCTTCAGGTATTTCTGCAAAGTGATCAGTGCTATTTTTACCAATATACACTCCTTTTTGTGGCTTGCTTTTTACAGCAGAGTTTTTAAATAGCTAGGTTCCTATTGATTATAATATCTACTTTTAGTTGGTATTGTCAACTATTACTATTTTTTCGGTGGGATACATCTCCCGTATTAGTGATGCCTATTTAGTAACTTAATTATTTGCATATATTAAATTTGAATCTATCGAAACGGTCGGTTAATTATAAGGTGCCAAAATCTCTTTTTTGTGGATTTTAAATGTTTAATACACATTTTTTATTTACGGATAAAAATAATAAGAAGATCCTACTGCAAGAGCACAAATGGTTTTCATTAAATAAAGTGGAGTTGATCAATTCACACCCTAATATCTAGTATTTATTTCATTTTATAATTAATCCACTTTCATGTTATGAAACTACTTGAAACAGCCCTTGAATTAATATAAATGAAATATTATTAAGAAGCATTGCCTATATATTAAAAAGTTTTAGAAATGTCAGATGATTAAAGAATAATTGCAATTACTCAATTTATCATTGGATTTTGCCATCTACAGTTATCACAAATAGATTTACAATAAAATGTGAATTATCAATAGAATTTGGCATTATCCGTGCAAAATTTATCAAAATCCTTTAAAACTATCGAAACATTAACTGATCGTGGTACTGATTTATAATTAGTTTAGGTTTACTCACTATATTTTCTTTCATAAGCTTATGTATTAGATCTAAATTAGTTAGCATACGATTTTGCTTGTAAGTGCTTTGATTACATATAATTATTCTAAATCAATTTTTGCTAACTAGATTTATATATTGAAATGACCCTATTTTTCAACAAAGTGTTTTCGAAACATGGGTGTCAATAATAGGCTAACTAATTACTTTTAGATCTGTACTAATAAATTGATAATAAAGAAGAATTACTGTTTGTCCCATATTTTATCAAAAGGTAAAGACTTACTGAACAACAAATATAACATGTAAAAACAATAGTTTCAAAGTTAATATAATGAATAACTAATTTGCTCATTCATCACGTCTTTGTTTTAATCCACAGGATTCAACTTATCTTAACATTGACAATTTCTTAACACATTTGTTTGCTTCTTCTTATTATGATTCATTAAAATCTAGAGATAGCATTTTAAGGCCTACAACATTATCTTCTTATGTTAAATTCATAGAAACATCATTTACAATGTAAGAAGAAGACACTTAGACTGAATTTAAAGAACTTAGATAATTATACTGTGGAATACTTGTTGATAATAGATTAACATAAGATATTTTTCTTTATTGAACTTAAGATTAGATTTTCTTCATAGATACATTGTTTAGCATAATGCGAACAGATTATTCGCCAATATTGTAAATTAGTCTCGCCTACTCTTAAATTTTTTGTAAGTAGTCAAATTCGCGATAGACATCTTTCATAAATGAGGTGACATTTATATTATTAATTCTTTCAACAATTCTATGAAATCATACTTTGTTTATTTCGATAATTCTCATTCATTTAGACAATTTAAACAAATTGTTAAATTCAAACATTATATATCATATATTAAATAATTATTACTATATTCTGTGAACACTATTTAAATACGTTTTCACTCCCCTCTTAAGAATTCGACGAGTGCGATTCCTCCTCTCTTTTGAACGGCTGCGCTGGGTTTGATGATGATGTTTCCTTCAAAGTTAAACTGTTACAAATTCCTCAGTTTTCCGACACTATTCGGGATGATTCGTATTTGATTCGTACTAATGTTGAGAACTTGCAATTGTGCGAACTATTGAATTTCGTCTGGGATCTGTTTTATTTGGTTCCCGGACACATCCAGTTCAATAATATTTTTAAGTTGAAACAAGTTTTCTGGGATTTGATCGAGTGAATTTGATTTTAGCTGAACCTGGGTTATTTAGGGGCAGTTTTGCATTTGAAGCTCAACCAGGTGCGTCTGACTCACAATAAGTTATTATAGAGCCGGTAAGTTCTGCAAACAAACGAACTAAAGTGATTTCATCTAAAATATCTCAAGATTTCTCAAATTATTTACCCCGTTCAAGTGAATCTCCTGGATTTTGTGCAGGCGATTCAAATAGAAATGCTGCAAACAGTTATACTTTTACAGCCTCTTCGTTATCTTCTCAAAAAACTCCTACTAAATTGGAACGTTAATCATCTTGAATTACTAAATTTACTCAGCTGAAAGTATATGCTGCAAATCGATTTCGGCCTCAGCCACATCTTGAATTACTAACTGCTATTGAAGCGGATTCACGACTTACGATTACTTATACTACTACTGTTATGGGACAAAAGGCTAGTACTCGATTTTTGGTTGTTCAACTGCTCTTGGTTGAACTTATTATTATATTTGTGGTCTATTCATTATTTATTGTTAAACTTGTTACTTTGATTATTGTCCATATTTTAATTGCAAATACTCTTCATAATCAAGCTCATCTTGAGTTTTCTGCGGTTAGTTCTGTTGAGGAACGCGTTTTGAGGGGAAGTAACTTTATTCTTGCAGTTCTAATTATCGTTTTTGTTGCGTTTGAACAATTTGAATTTGATTTTGCATCGCTTCTTGGAACTCTTCAACCGGTTTATAGGTTAATTTTTGGTGGTAGAAGTGGTTTATTGGTAACTTGTCAATTAAATAGTTTTTCATTTTGTCACCGTCCACTTGCAAAAGTTTTGCCATTTTCCTCATTGGATTTCCAATCACGTTTATCTTGTTAATTTAGTTTGAAATGCCCAACTCGGGCGCAACCTCCTGCAAATCATTGTTTGACAAATCAAAGAATCGCAACTTTGATTATTTCATTACACCAGTTGAAAGCTCCTGACTCTGAGAAAAATCAAACACATTCACATGACAGTATTTTAAATAGAGCTCCACCAAGTTTTTGCAGGTAAACATATGAATAAAAATGCACTAACAGTTATTGGAAGATAAATTTATAATTTTAGCGGATAAAGTGGAAATTTATTACTAGAATTGCTCAGTAATATTCAGCTTATTCGATTCAAGATTTAAATCATCTACACGCACTAGATTATCAAGAACTAAAGTTGAAATTTGATTAAATGATAAATCCAATTTCAATAGTGACTAGTCGTTGAATTCAATTTTATTAATAATATTATGATCGGCTTTGAATTCATGCAATTAAGGAGCCTGCATTTGTATAGACGAAATTTTATTTCCTGACAACTCTATAATTTTAAGTGAATTATGATCAATTGCAACAGAACCCTACAACAAGTTTTTATTAATGTATAATTATTCCAAAAATGGTAGTTATGATAAATCAGGAAACTAAAATAGTTTATTATTATCTAAATTCAAGTAAACTAAATTTTATAAGTTGAATGTTGGGATCTTTTGCAACTTGTTAGACTGCAGGTCAACTACCTTCAATTAATCAATGAGAGCAATATCTGCGCTGATCTATGTAAGACCACAATTCTTTATTATAAATTTAGTTACTTCTTTATTCTCATAAAATCCTCGTGTGTCGAACATTAACACATTTACTTAATAAACTTCATCTGGTATAATTTATAATGGTGTGTCTACTATTTATAAGGACCCCGATAATTAGGCCTACCTTAGAATTTTTGTAAAATCCATATTTTGGAGTGAATATTTAGTGTTATAAAATTAATGTATTAAAATATATACCTACATTTTAAACAGTTTAATATACTGATTCTTAGTACTGATTCTTTGATCAGTAGTTTCATTAGTATGTTGTGTTTCATTGTTAATCTGATGTTCATTAAAATATTGTATATTTACAAAAAGATAATAGATATATTGAAATTAAGTAAATATATATCATCCTTTCACTAAGATCCATTGTCAACTACAAAATTTCGACGTAGTTTGTTCTATATTACTTATTTACTTATAATAGTTAAATCACATTATTCTTTTGGTTCACTAAAATCTGATAAAGATAATAATTTAATGTCGTTATTATCATTCGAAAAATTAGTAGAATAATAATCATTATCAAAACATTAAACAGAGTCTATAGCACCTCTTAAAACACAATTATATTAATTAACGGGAAGTTAGTTTGCAAATGAAATTCTAGCTGATTTAGTTGATAAAAATGACGCAGATGATAGACCTGATATATCAATGGTAATATTTTATATTAAATGTAGTATATATGCAGTTTATGCATGTTATTTTACTAATTTGTTAATTTCTCTTTGAATATTCATCTGGTGTGAAATAATAACAATAATATAATATTATTACCAATTAATCATTATTACAAAGAACATTAAACAAATTTAGTATTTATTTGTTTATCGAATGTTTAGAATTAGACATTCATCTTACAGAAAATTACAATATTTTAAACAGCTATCACTGTATCAACACTTCAAGTTCTCGTTCAAATACTTCTCTTCCACAACAAATTTGAACTTTAAATACTTTGATTAGTCCCATTTCCTCTGATATGTATCTGATAGGAATTACTATTTCTTAATTGTTTTGAATTACGAAAGTCATCCTCGCGTTTTATATTATTTAAACTTATTTAGCTTAAAAAATATTTATTTCTCCTATCGTCAGTTTTTGTGCTTATATTTTTATATAAGCTGTTGTTGGCTAATTTTAAAGGCACGAATTAGATTCTATTGTAAGTGTAACTGAATTTGAAGGAATTTAATTGTTAATACCTATTTAATACATACCTATTGAACCATATCTTATTAATAGATTTGGATTAGTTCCAAATTTGGGATATAATTAAGATAATTAAGATTTTTATTTATTAACTTTTTGTTAGGTTATTATTTGCACAATTTGGACCTCCGAGTTGAGCAGGATTGTCGGCTCGTTGAGCAGCTGGACGTCGAACTCGGTCTGCAGCTGCTCGAGACGGATGGTGATCTCCTGCGTGGGCCTGAGGACCGTCTTCACCATGAACTGGTTGTTGAGCAGGTCGGTCACGTACTGCGTGATGGTGAAGGGCGCGACTATCTGCACGCCGAGCTGCTTCTGGTCCGCGGTGTCCGTGAAGAACACGGCGCACGGCTGGGAGGCGAAGAGCGTGATGGCGTCCGTCTCGAGCTGGAAGGCTTCTTTGATCTCCACGTACTCGTTCTGCGCGTTCTTGTAGTACACGCCCTGCGGCTCGGAGGCGCTGACCGTAAGGCTGGCCGCTCTCGAGAACCGGACCTCGTTGTCCTGGCCCACGAAGACGTGCTCTGGCTTGGCGAGCTCCAGCGGCTACTGGGTGCTCGTGCTCAGCTTCGTCAGCAGAGGCCCGCGGACGATCTTCCAGGCGGCCGACATGTGCTGGTAGTAGCGGTGGTCTAGATCCTGTTCCACCACGGCCGTCACCTTCCCGAGCTTCGCGGTGTAGATCAGCTTCAGCACCTGGATTTGCTTGCAGGAGTACTTGAAGCTGGGCTCAGCCACCGTGACCTCTTGCCCGTCTACCGACAGCCTGAACCCGGTCTTCACGTCCTCGTGTTCTATTATCTTCTCGGTTTCCAGGTTTACAAGGAAGCTGTTCGGTTCGGTTTGGACTAGTTCCAGTTTGGCGATTCTCTTCAGCGGTGTGGACACTGCTATCTGAACCTCTTCGGTTATTTGCTTTTCAACGCTTTGAATAAGTGGAGATATGTTATCTTTCGGGAACCTCTTTTATAAATAAAGTAGCCTGACGTACATCCGGGCCGCCAGCTGGCTGTCCACCTCCCGGAACTCGACCAGTTCGCGGATGAGCTGGGCCTGCTGCTGTTCGTTCAGCATCTCTTCGTCTCCGAATATCAGCTCCTGGTAGTTGGTGCTGATTATCTCTTTGAGCTGTTCGAGTTGCTCTGGATTCAATTATATGCGCTTGATGTACATCTGCGCATGGAAGTACTTGAAGGCGCTGGTTTGGTTCTTACTTGCTGCGAACATGTTCCCGAAGTCCAGGATGCGCGAGACCATCAGATTGGACGCGTAGCAGACCGCTTTCATTTACAGTTGATATTCCTGAAGGGAACCAACAACTTTAGCACTTTTCCCATCAATATTTTACTTTTGAACAACGTCCGGAACCAGTTCACGATTATCGTGCATGATGTGGTGGTGTAACTGTTCGTACGTGGAATAAACGCCTGAGCACAAACCGGTTATATTCACCCACTCCTCGGGTTTGATCAAATCGCGGATTATATTTATGATTCTAGCTAGCGTGTTTGTATCAATCTTGGTTGAATCGTAAGTAGCACAAATTGATTTTTGCTGCATCGTTTGCAGCATTTCCAGCAGCTCTTGAGGAATGTTGCTCAAAACGTTCTAGTTTGCAGTACTGAAAATGTGCATCAAGCTAATTCCAAAAGGATAAATAAATTTTATATCTTCCTTCAACTCCTCAGATTAACTAATTTGGAAAATATCCTACGTTTCAGGAGCTACAGACTCTAGTTCGAACACATGCATTATAAGAGGCGCAAAAGCCAAGACAAACAATTTAATAAGCTAAACTTGCGCAATTAGCTTCGAATACACTACTTCAAATGAATCATTTTAACTTGGATCAAACACCATTAAATTCTAACGCAGTACTGTAAATATATTCAAATCAGCATGCAACTACAAATCATTTTCTATCAAATTTGACAATAGCTTATTATTAACTATTTTAAACCCGTTGTTTTTAAACAAATGAGTTAGTCTTTACGTAAGATACTTTTAGTACTTGACACATATTAACTCACCGTGAACATTTGCGACTACACCAAATAATGACATAAGATCTGGAGTGCATTCAAGTTAAAGATGCTCCAAAAGAACATTACGAAGACCTAACACCAAAGTTACAAAATCATCACGATATTATAGACGTTACTACGCATAGGAAATAAAATAATCCCCATTATTACTCTCATTTCCGAACTAACTCTATATTTCATACATATAAACAGCAAATTGGTTTAATTTAGACGAACGTATACCATCAAATATCAAATGTTAGTATTAAAATGGTTTTAGTAAAAGTAGTATTAATCCAATAGCTTCTATTTACTAACGATAATTTGATATTTCAAATTTATTATTATCTATAACATTTTATAATTCATCTGCTGTTAATTCTTTTCTTAGTGCCATAACTTTTTTGTCCAACTAAAGCAAACTGTTCTCAATGACTTAATTGAAAATGTATTTAATATTTTCATCGCATGCTATAATGTATCTTGAGCCTTCGACTGGTAATGTTTATTGTGTGTTCATAATAATTGGAATTACAGGTACACCAAGTTTATTAAGATTAACCACTTGTGCTTCAAGAACATGTAAATCTTATTCTTATAAACAAACATATATTGTGCAAACAACGTTTTAACAATACTCGTAACTAACTTCTAGAGGCCCAAAATGCTTTTCACTAGGTGTGGCATCAGAGATAGGTGTATCGTTCCATAGAGCAGTTATTTTACCACATAACATTGAAATATCATCAGACTTGCTTGTTATATAAACTTTAGGTGTTCTAGGATACAATTCAGGTAAATTGAACATTAGAGAAGTGGCGTTTTTTAGAATATATGCTGAAATAATAGTATGTTAGTGAGCTACTATATAATTCTAAATAAAATCACAAGGTATCATCTAATTTCACACTTATTGTACTTGTAACTTGTTTAGTAAGTGAACTAAATTAATTGTTTTCACCTGAAATAAAGTCTGTAAGCAACACAGCATTAATATCATATAATTCTACTTAATCCTCCGCTTCGTCTTAAAAGACGTATATTAATCTTAAACCTATAAACATAAACAATGATAATGCTGAGTACATGACATGAAAAATTATATATACGTAATGTATGGAGTTGTTTAGTTAATTCAGATAAAATGCATTTACCGTACAATTAGCTGTTACTAAATTCCCGATAATATATGACACTTAAAAAGCTACATTAAATACTGTTATCAACCATGCGGATCTTGATTTCATTAGACGGTTAAACTGTACAACATATTTATCCCAACAATAAAAGAATACTAATATAAAAATGTGAGAACATATTTTCCCTAAAACGTAATAGTAGTATTTATTATAGATTCCGATGAAAATTACATCAACTAATAACCAAAAACAAATTATTTAAGGAAAAAACAATTGAATTAACTATATTAGACAATCTGGATTAACATTTTCCAAATTATCACTCAATCTACTAAAATATTCTTTTATTTTTAAACATTTTCTAGGAAGTACTCTTAGAAAGACTAATATAAGGTACATTAGAATTATTAGAAAGAATAAAACATATGGATACCATGTTTTCCACATTGATTCATAAATATAGTGTGCTGTTCCATATATGCAATTTATTTGATCATGTTTGGAGCATAGACTTATATTTGATTCCATTGAAGTGAAAACATATAATATCACTTTACTAAAACTTACATTTGTCGGATTATAACACCATTGTTATATTTAATTGTTACTTTCATAACTGAATTTCTACCCAAATTTTCAGCTATAAATCTAACTGTTATCACTTAAGGTATCTCTGGTTATAATACAATGAATTAACTGTAATTTTGAAACACCAGAGCGCCTTATTCTTATTCAATTTCAATATCACAAAATTATAAAATTTTGGATAAAATTTTAATTCTTAGGAAACATGGTTAATTTTAATAGACTTCGTCAGATTCTAGTAAAACACTAATATTTTAATTCATAATTTTGTGTAATACTTCTTTGTTGTTAAATCCGATTAAAAATTTACCATTTAGATTAAAGTGGATTAATAAATTTGGAAAATCGCCATATGTAGGTAGCACTTGCTCTATGCTAAATTTAGAATTTAAATGTTTGCTACCATCTATTATTTGCACAATTTGGACCTCCGAGTTGAGCAGGATTGTCGGCTCGTTGAGCAGCTGGACGTCGAACTCGGTCTGCAGCTGCTCGAGACGGATGGTGATCTCCTGCGTGGGCCTGAGGACCGTCTTCACCATGAACTGGTTGTTGAGCAGGTCGGTCACGTACTGCATGATGGTGAAGGGCGCGACTATCTGCACGCCGAGCTGCTTCTGGTCCGCGGCGTCCGTGAAGAACACGGTGCACGGCTGGGAGGCGAAGAGCGTGATGGCGTCCGTCTCGAGCTGGAAGGCTTCTTTGATCTCCACGTACTCGTTCTGCGCGTTCTTGTAGTACACGCCCTGCGGCTCGGAGGCGCTGACTGTTAGGCTGGCCGCTCTTGAGAACCGGACCTCGTTGTCCTGGCCCACGAAGACGTGCTCCGGCTTGGCGAGCTCCAGCGGCGACTGGGTGCTCGTGCTCAGCTTCGTCAGCAGAGGCCCGCGGACGATCTTCCAGGCGGCCGACATGTGCTGGTAGTAGCGGTGGTCCAGGTCTTGCTCCACCACTGCCGTCACCTTCCCGAGCTTCGCGGTGTAGATCAGCTTCAGCACATGGATTTGCTTGCAGGAGTACTTGAAGCTGGGCTCTGCGACCGTGACCTCTTGCCCGTCTACCGACAGCCTGAACCCGGTCTTCACGTCCTCGTGTTCTATTATCTTCTCGGTTTCCAGGTTTACAAGGAAGCTGTTCGGTTCGGTTTGGACTAGTTCCAGTTTGGCGACTCTCTTCAGCGGTGTGGACACTGCTATCTGAACCTCTTCGGTTATTTGCTTTTCAACACTTTGAATAAGCGGAGATAAGTTATCCTGTGGGAACCTCTTTTATAAATAAAGTAGCCTGACGTACATCCGGGCCGCCAGCTGGCTGTCCACGTCACTGAACTCGACCAGTTCGCGGATGAGCTGGGCCTGCTGCTGTTCGTTCAGCATCTCTTCGTCTCCGAATATCAGCTCCTGGTAGTTGGTGCTGATGATTTCTTTGAGCGGCTCAAGTTGCTCTGGATTCAATTGGATGCGCTTGATGTACATCTGCGCCTGGAAGTACTTGAAGGCGCTGGTTTGGTTCTTACTGGCCGCGAACATGTTCCCGAAGTCCAGAATGCGCGAGACCATCAAATTGGACGCGTAGCAGACCGCTTTCATCTACAGTTGATGTTCTTGAAGGGAACCGGTTGCTTGTGCA
Source organism: Hexamita inflata (assembly GCA_963988835.1). Classification (NCBI taxonomy): domain Eukaryota; phylum Fornicata; order Diplomonadida; family Hexamitidae; genus Hexamita; species Hexamita inflata. The sequence goes on from CAXDID010000698.1 coordinate 108,819, forward strand.
AACTTTCCATTAACGACTTATTTTTAGATCACATCAGGAGTTAATTATTCAAGAGTGAACTATTGAGTAGTTTATTTTGTGTTATTCATTTCGGTTGTTAGGTTTTGTAGTTGTATGTATTGGGTGAATATAAGTGAAGCAGCGCCAGTAATTTCTTGGAATTCGTTGTCTTTAAACAGTTATTTGTAAATTTGTATAGTTTGGCAAATAAGTTTTTGATTTGGTTTGTATTTTTTAACGGTTTCTTGTCCTTCTTCGCGATTTTCAATGTATTGTTGTAATGTGTCGAATTAAGTGCATTTTGTGATTTGGTTTGCGTCTGTAAAAAAGTTGGTTAAATACAGGAAGCTGTTATTTACGAATAGTATTTCGTCTTTGCAAATAGTTGCAGGTTCTTTTGCTACTATTTGCTTGAGTATTTTCTGTATGTCGTCGTTTTGTGCAACTTCTATGATATCCTTGGTTGCGAAGCAAAGTGGGTAGAACGCAAGTGTATATATTTTAGCAACTTCAGCGACCATTATTAGCTTCAAGTATTAAACTATAAATGTGTATTCTTGTGAGTATGACATTTTAAGCACCAGATTTGCTTAATCGGCGAGTTATTCATATTACTCATCCCCAACCGTTTTGCACTACTCAGAAATATTGTGCGATATTTTCTGCAAATAGCACTCGTTTTCTTCACTTAGAGACTCCAAAACGGAGTTAATAAATGTAAAAATGTTGTTTTCTGGGTTCAATTCCGGTTCTCTCGGTTCGTTTCTTGATTTTGAGGGCGTTGGTTCCGGTTCAATTTGCAATTAAAGTTTATTGTTAACAATGATTATTTAATTTTCGGTGAAGAGGAATTTAAGCTTTTAAATGATGTACTGTTAAAATTTGATGAGGATTATTTCACAGTAGAGGCGAATTACTAAAGCTCTGGACCTGAGAATGAAAACGGAAGATGATTTGGTGAAGGAAAGGTCTTTGAGCTGCTTTATTTTAAGGATGTACTCGCGGGAAAGCTCAATGCGCTGTCTTTTATAGGAGTATCCGAGCATATCAGCTTCCTTCTAATTCTGCACATCATTTAGTATAATTGGAAAGATGTGCGTGCCGGCCTATTTTAATTGCTACTTCGCACTCTGCAAAACCTGAAAGGGAAGAATTGTTAAAACTTATTAGCCAATTCTTCTGATATCACGCTCTAAATTCATTATTTCCTGCTCAGTTGAAATGTCATACTCAGCCGACTTCGTTTCCAGATTTTTCAAATAATCGTAACTCGAATCAATAACAGCATCAAATATGCAACGAGTCTATTCGTTTGTCGCTAATATCGATTTAAGCTTTAAAGAATCCAAGGTATGCTGTATTTACGCATTCATCGCTATAACAGTTATATTTAAATTATGACTTTGTAAGGATTAATACTCGTTTTAATACTATTCGCCGGATAAATCCTAGTTACACATCATAATAATAGACACAACGTCGTTATCGAATTTTGTCGTTATTTCTAAAGGTCCAAATTAAAATTCTTTAATTGGTTAATTTTTCGGAGCATTTTCATACCACAATCTGGTAATTTGTGCAAATACTTATTTTGCACTCTCATTATAATTATTGACCAGAACTTTAGGTGTATTCGGAAATAATTCAGGAACACAAAACATTGGAGTGATATATGGTTATAATATACGGTAGAAATTTTTACATGATATAATTCATTTATTTCACTTCAATTGCATGGATCATCCTATATTATAGGGAATGGTCTAGTATACTCCAGTAAAAGTTCTTGCTAGAACGAATTTTTCAACTACAGTTCTTGCCAAACACAACGCTAGTGGCGATGAACACGTTATAAAAATGTGTAAAACGGATGGTGTTTCTGATCATACTAAGTCTTTGGTGGAATAGGAGGCTACGCTTTTGAAAAGCTTGAATCATCCGAATATAATTAAGTGTATTGATTCATTTACTCGTGATAATTACGTGGTTGTGATAACTGAATATGCTAACGTTGGTGATTTACAATCGTAAATATTATACGCGAAGGAGCATGTAAACACTCCGACGGAGCGTTAATTTCTGAATTAAACAATAATAAACTTGATTTTCGGCCAGATATGCCGTGCGATTCAGTACATTCACTCAATGAAAATCATTCACCGCGATATAAAGCCGTCCAACATTCTCTTACACAAGCCAAAGAACTCAAAGCTCGTGATCGCAAAAATAGCCGATTTCGGGGTGTCCAGAATCCTGAGGGACGATCAATACGCTAACACCATGATCGGGACAGCAGACTACTCAGCTCCCGAGGTGCTCGCTGGTAAGCCGTACAACCAGTCCTGCGATATCTGGGGCTGCGGAATGATCCTGTACGAGATGACAAATCTTAAATTTCCGTTTAAACGCCTGAACTTTTACAAACCAGAACCATTTATAATTGAAACAAACCCGTTCACTCAACCCGAATAAAAACTTCTGATCGAAAATATGATCACCTTGGAACCGGAACGAAGGATCTCCGCTGAAAATATCCTGGCGTTCCCAGGGCTGAAGAAGCTCTTGGAGCGATGCGACCAAATGTACTGAACGAAGATTTTAATTATTTTATAATTTAATTTTGATTTGTTTAAATGCTTCAAATTGTTGGCGTAATTTAAACAAATGTAGTATTGGCTGACAATTGTGATATGAAGCAAGCGTTAAAATCATAATAATAATATATATAATAATCAAGTAAATGATATTTAAACATATGTGTATCAGCAAATTATAGTAACATTACAAATCCTGTTAGATAACCACTTAGATTTGCAAATAAGTCATAACTGTAATTATTTATTTCACTTCATACATGAATAAGAAAATAAGTAAAAACTCAAATTAAACTATAATATTTTTAAAGAAAACTCATTTATAAACTATATAAGAAGAAGATGAGGTAATTAGTCTTGTTAATTTAATGTAAAGTTAATTGTCAAAATGTAGTTTAACATCAAATATTTCTTCGCTCAAATTCAGTTTTTTGTTTTAAATATAGGACTCGTACAACAAATTGAAAGAATCGGACCATATTATAACCTATTTAGAATAATGTGTTAATCATATCCTAGATAATTTAGATATTATTTCAAATAATTTTCTTAAATTAAAGAAGTTCAAGTTATGAATGCTTAAATTATTTGTGTACTAATATAAGAGTGATAATATTTTAATAATGTTATTTTAGCTAAGTTTAGGCGTGATCAGACGTCATACATCCTCACAGAATCTCCATTAGCTCTTCGTAACTAATAGAGTTTTAGTTTGTTTTGGAGATCTTTATTTTATCATATATTTATACAACGTTACGATAGTTACAAAGATAAGTCGAGACTTCCGAGACTTAAAAAGATAACTTCCAAAGATAGAGCCAACCAATAAGCGTTAGAAAACTGAGAAAGACGTTATAACGCGTTAAAAAACGAAATTACGTTAGAAAGGTCTCTAACGTCATGTACGTTACAAATTAAGAACTATGGACATATGGTATATACAATGTAGAATTTAATTTAATAGACTAATCATCTGCTGGAAGTCTTACAGTTATACTATGTTTGTTCATAGTTTATTAAATTTTATAAATTCTTTAGTCTTCGCAGTTGTCAACGAAATATAATATATTTAAATGGTAGATCTGTTGTTAAAATAACTTTTAGACATTCATTTAGTATACTATTTCAATTCTAACTATATTGGGCGGAAATTAACTAAGTTTAGATTTGTGGATTGTTCATTCCATGTCAATTCATGATTTACGAAGATGGAATGATTAAATAATAACATATAATAGTTTTAAAAGTTCTATTCATGATACTAAACAATTCTAATCAGTAATAACATGACTCACTCAACAGCAACAATACATCTAAACGCAATAAGAAAGACATCACACTGTAAATTACGTCTATACTGGTCACCCTTTTTCTCTGATCATCACATTTCCTTTCCTTCCTAAACCAATGATCACTAAGAAATCAACAACATTCCTCAAACCAATTTCCTAAACGCAATAAGTAAATATATATATATGTTATTTTACTATAGCCAAGTAAAAATAATATATATTTTAATAATTTTAAATTGAGCCTGAGTACTGATGATAAGGTTGCAGTTTAGTGAGTCATCTTATTTATTGTGGATAGTGATTTCTAATTTTAAATATAATTTGTTTAACTAAAATCACTCAACATACAATAATGTAATTCTAGTAAATCTTCAATCATATTTAGTAATATCATTTTATTAAACTATTATATACTATTATCTAATGATAACAAATTCATAATTATATAATTGATTTAAACAAATTTTAAAATGATTGTTAATTATTGAAGTGCTATAGAAATGTATTATAATATTATTATGATAATTTATTCGGTTCTGTTTTTGAAATGCGAAATTATTAAAATTTATAAAATACAGTAACATACCATTTGTAATTTATTTTATGTCGCTTATTTAACTAAATGAATCGTTGTTTTACTATTATAATTTCACTTCACAATGAATAAGTAAATTAGTAATAACTCAAAATAATCGGTATTATTTTTAAAAAAGTCGTATTTATAAACAATACAAGAAGAAATGGAGGAAATTAGTCTATCTAATATAACTTAAAGTTAATCTCAAAAATCTAGTATATCATCAAATATTTCTTCGTTCAAATTTAGTTAAATTTAGATTTAAGACCAGATCAACCAATTAAAAGAGGTTGGTTAAGTTGTAGCTTATTTGGAATTGTGTATTAATCACGTTTAAGACAATTTAGATATTATTTAAAGTAATTTCATAAAATTCAGGAAGTTCTACAAGTTATGAAAGCTTGTGCTTGAAATGTATACTAAGATATGATAAAATATGAAATGTGGATTTTGGATTCTGAGTGAAGATATATTCAAATTAATATAGTTACTATAATACTATACAATAATCAATTCAATAAATATAATATAGTATAATATATTTCGGTTGATTCCAACAATAGCATTAATAATGGTATAAAGAACAATTATTCTTCTTCGAGTTTAACCTCGGGAGAAGCGAGTTCTATTTCTTGAGGATCTGCCATCACTATGAATTCATTTATCTCATCATTTTCTCTTTTGGATTAAGCTATAATTCGAAATCGAGTTTTAGCGGAAACTCTTGAAGCAAATTTCTTATTTAGGCGCATTTTTACGAACTAAACAGTTTCGGTCATTCTAAGATGTAGATATTTTTTGAATCATGTCACGATTTCATTAAAGAGCTCGAAAAACCCGCTGTTTTAACGGGAAAAACCTTTTTAAAATCCTTAACTTTAAGTAAAGTGGATCTTATTAATCATATCTCAGTTACTATAACTTGATTTATAAATACATTTAACTGGTTACTAACCCACGAACCCATAAAATGAAGAAGTTCTTCTTCAACAATAACCAGACCGGGATCGGGTCCCCTTTGTCCGTTTACTCAACAAAAATCTCCTCGCTGTTCTTGGAGCCGGTTTTTTTGACGTTCAAAAACGACAACTTTTTAATTAAAAGAACTTTAACGCTCTCAGAACCAAAATATTCTCATTTTACGCCGAGAATGAACGTTTATTTGATGCAAAAGGAGCGTTTTAACAAAAAACAGCACTTGAAAGAGGTTCAAAGAGAAATATTAAGAGAATTTAGGCTGAAAAAAGAAACTCAAATGATTAAAATGAGCTGCAAGTTCAACATTTCCGGCTCAAACAAGAGCAATAAAAAGCTGAATGACCGATTTAAGATTAAAAATAGGAGAAATGAGATGTTCCCGGCTAACACTTTTATGTTGAGCTAACTGCGACTAACCAGAAGATAACTGTTTATTGACGTTAAATAAACGCAATTCTCACTCAGAAACGAACCCAACCCACTCAAAGTATTGCTACTTCACGCTCACAGAACAAATGCAGTGCTCAAAGTCAAGCTGCGCCACTGCAAGCAGACCGAAAACGTAGAGAAACAGTAATAATTGCGCATCACACACGGAGTCAAGTAGATGCAGCACAACTACACGCACAGACTGGAAGTGGCTGGAAGACGCGAGTTCATGCAGCTGCACTTCAAGTACTTCGCGATGCAGAACTTCGTCGACGGGGTCCAAGGGTGGTGACGGTAATATTATCTTAGTAACATTCAATTCAGACCCGGAATGCAAAATATATTATATTACTGCATTCAATTGGTAATAAAAATGTTCTTTCAGACATGTAACACGTATTTATTTTAATTTAACATGTCATGAATATGGCATGTGCTACACATTGTAGTCATATTTAACTTGATTCTATTTCAGAACTGCATTCAGCAATAGTATTCAATAATGGAATGGAATAACACAATATATTTAAGAGCTTGCAATATACGACTTCATTTCTTTATTTGCCCTTTCACACTACGTCGGCCGGGCCACTTCTCAACCGAAATGTTGAGCAACCTGAAGAAGCACGGAGATATACAAATGGTAGTGGGACCCATGTTTTCCGGGAAGTCCACTGAAGTCATCAGACGCGTCCGCAAGTACCGTGCCGCCAAGCGTGAAGTCCTCGTGGTGAAGTACGCCGCCGACACTCGCTACTCTGCTGAGTGCCTCGCTACTCACGATCGCTCCAATATGGAAGCCGTATCCACGTCCACCCTCGAGCAGATAAACTACCTCGTTACCGACAACATATCTGTGATAGCTGTTGACGAAGGCCAGTTCTATTCAGACATTGTGAAGTACGCCGAGCTCTGGGCCAACAGCGGCAAGACCGTCATCATCTCCGCCCTCGACGGGACGTGGTAGAGAAAGCCGTTCGCGTGCATCAGCGAGCTCATGAGTCTAGCCGATTCGGTTGAGAAGCTTACTGCCGTCTGCTACAAGTGCCAGGAGACCGCGCCATTTTCTGCCAGAATAACCCAGGAAACAGAAGAAGTCGTGATCGGCGGTGCTGACAAGTACGTCGCCTGCTGCAGAAAGGGCTGGATGGAATTGTAAAAGTGAAAGTGTGTTTTACTAGATGGAATTGTTCTAGATGATTATGATTTATGTATCTGCGATAAATTATAACAAACGGCCTTTGAAGGATTGTCACTCTTATTCATTATTTGTCTAGTCAACTGTTTCAGCTTCTTGGGCTATTTCAACGGTGTCAGCTGCTATTTTCCCTTAACATTGAGCTTCCTCTAGCAATTTGTTGCGTCTTGTATAGATAATGTACTGCGCAAACACGGTGCATTCTGTGAAAATCAACAGAATGCAACCAAGAAGGTACGGCGTCTGTTATACTAAATACGCTTTATCCTAACTAAACGTTACGTATTGGGTTATTTGTGTCGTGTTAGCAGTGATCGTGATTGCGAACATACCAAGGCTAAGTCCATGCACTGCTTTTCTTTTAAAGTTTTTAACTATTTAGCTCGGGGCAGAGCATACGTACAACGGAATAGTTAAATACGCTGCGATTGAACCAATAATATAACGAGCTGTTTTTGGATTAAGTTGAACGACAACCGGACATTTCTGATAAGATAACAAATCGTGCTCTAATTAATATTATCCAAATACACCTTTCCAGACGACATTACAAGCAACAATAGCTGCTATCAAAATATATACTAAAATTTCAGAAATAGTAAATTTAGTAGATTTTGGTTGTGATTTAGATTTCTTTCTGCAATTTCTAAAATATGCACTTTATATATTGATTACAGCGTCGATAGTGAAGAACACTGAACTCATAACCTTTTATGTAAATTATTAATTAAGAAGGAAGCAAGAAATTAAAAAGAAAAAGTCTCCTCCTAAATTACAAACTAAATATAAAGCGGAAACTGCTTCTGAACGTTATAATAAGAAATTTATTCTGAGTTGTGGATAGTAGAATGTAAGCCAACAACAAAGGGATATCCATCCAAAAATATATGAAACTGTTTAGCCAGTACCAGTTATACAGTCTCTAAAAACGCTTGCAACAAATTTATTGTAGGGTTCATCACAATAGCAAACCATAAATTAAAAGAAGTGAAACTAATATATCTATTTTTGAACAAAATTTTGAGCATAACTATTATAACTGTTATTATTATGTATCTATTTCAAAATGTACAACGAAGGAAACATAGACTTTTAAGAATATTCACATTATAATTTAATAATATTTTCATGATGTAACCAAAATAATTTAACATTATTTTGTATACCGTAGATTAGTACACATCTCTTTTGAATAATTTAATATAAATTAATACTCTGTTTAACTTATAAGAATCATATCATTGAATTACCTGAATTACCTTAAATTAAAAATAATTAAAATAATGTCATTTAATAATATCGTTTAATAATATTCAGAAAGTCTTCGCTGAACAATTAATTTATTGTGGTAAATGATTAAAACGCAAACGTCACGAAATATAAAGCATTTGATATTATAATGTAGTTCTTGAGTCAAAAATATACTGAACTAAAATATTTGTTTTTACTAATTTGCAATTAACGCAATTCTCACTCAGAAATTAACTTATTTCACTCTTCGTTATTGAACGGTTAAAATTTTTTCAAGGTAGCAGCACTTGAAAGAGGTTCAAAGAGAAATATTAAGAGATTTTAGGCTGAAAAAAGAAACTCAAACGATTAAAATAAACAGCTGCAAGTTCAAAATTTCCGGCTCAAACAAGAGCAATAAAAAGTTATATGACCGATTTAAGATTAAAAATAGGAGAAATGAGATGTTCCCGGCTAACACGCTGATATTGAGCTAACTGCGACTAACCAGAAGATAACTGTTTATTGATGTTAAATAAACGCAATTCTCACTCAGAAACGAACCCAACCCACTCAAAGTATTGCTACTTCACGCTCACAGAACAAATGCAGTGCTCAAAGTCAAGCTGCGCCACTGCAAGCAGACCGAAAACGTAGAGAAACAGTAATAATTGCGCATCACACACGGAGTCAAGTAGATGCAGCACAACTACACGCACAGACTGGAAGTGGCTGGAAGACGCGAGTTCATGCAGCTGCACTTCAAGTACTTCGCGATGCAGAACTTCGTCGACGGGGTCCAAGGGTGGTGACGGTAATATTATCTTAGTAACATTCAATTCAGACCCGGAATGCAAAATATATTATATTACTGCATTCAATTGGTAATAAAAATGTTCTTTCAGACATGTAACACGTATTTATTTTAATTTAACATGTCATGAATATGGCATGTGCTACACATTGTAGTCATATTTAACTTGATTCTATTTCAGAACTGCATTCAGCAATAGTATTCAATAATGGAATGGAATAACACAATATATTTAAGAGCTTGCAATATACGACTTCATTTCTTTATTTGCCCTTTCACACTACGTCGGCCGGGCCACTTCTCAACCGAAATGTTGAGCAACCTGAAGAAGCACGGAGATATACAAATGGTAGTGGGACCCATGTTTTCCGGGAAGTCCACTGAAGTCATCAGACGCGTCCGCAAGTACCGTGCCGCCAAGCGTGAAGTCCTCGTGGTGAAGTACGCCGCCGACACTCGCTACTCTGCTGAGTGCCTCGCTACTCACGATCGCTCCAATATGGAAGCCGTATCCACGTCCACCCTCGAGCAGATAAACTACCTCGTTACCGACAACATATCTGTGATAGCTGTTGACGAAGGCCAGTTCTATTCAGACATTGTGAAGTACGCCGAGCTCTGGGCCAACAGCGGCAAGACCGTCATCATCTCCGCCCTCGACGGGACGTGGTAGAGAAAGCCGTTCGCGTGCATCAGCGAGCTCATGAGTCTAGCCGATTCGGTTGAGAAGCTTACTGCCGTCTGCTACAAGTGCCAGGAGACCGCGCCATTTTCTGCCAGAATAACCCAGGAAACAGAAGAAGTCGTGATCGGCGGTGCTGACAAGTACGTCGCCTGCTGCAGAAAGTGCTGGATGGAATTGTAAAAGTGAAAGTGTGTTTTACTAGATGGAATTGTTCTAGATGATTATGATTTATGTATCTGCGATAAATTATAACAAACGGCCTTTGAAGGATTGTCACTCTTATTCATTATTTGTCTAGTCAACTGTTTCAGCTTCTTGGGCTATTTCAACGGTGTCAGCTGCTATTTTCCCTTAACATTGAGCTTCCTCTAGCAATTTGTTGCGTCTTGTATAGATAATGTACTGCGCAAACACGGTGCATTCTGTGAAAATCAACAGAATGCAACCAAGAAGGTACGGCGTCTGTTATACTAAATACGCTTTATCCTAACTAAACGTTACGTATTGGGTTATTTGTGTCGTGTTAGCAGTGATCGTGATAACAAATTTATTTAAAAATATTTAAAACATTTTGAATACCCTTGTGCTATAATATGTAAGAAAAATAAATTCAAAATTTGTATTTTTGTATTTTTGAGAGATTTAGTTTTCTACCTAACAACATCAATTTTGTTATGTTATCTTATGACTCCTAAGCTAAAAAATACAGAAATATGCAATTCATTTTAATAAATGTTGCAATCTGCATTTGTAAACGATTTGATTTAAAAAATTACAATTGCAATAAATACGCGTTATAGTATAATATGGTTTCATTTTGCACATTCCACCCCAAATGACGTGTAACATTCACATGATCAATATACATATGCAGTAGTTTCACCAGCGCCTTTTGTAAATGAACATCGCGACTCACTTTATAAACAATTGTATTGCTGACAAGTAAAAAACAGCGATAGAAAACTAGGAGTAAATACCATTCGCAGTAACATCGCCAAATTACACCTTCGTTAACTAATTAGCTAGTGAGCACTTCTCACTCAATGTAAATGAATTAAGAGAGATCATCTCTGTTGAGTCGTTCGCAACGACCTCATTTTCATACGATCCCGATCAACTCAGTTTGATGTCCAACCCATTCTTCTCCAGTTTATAGGGCCTGATAGATTTAGATGAGTGCATCTCAGAGTGAGTTAGTAGTTTAAAGCTCAATTTCGTTAATCTAATTCACTTAATATTAATTTAATCATTTATCTATTTCATTTATGTGAAAGTAGTTCAGTAGTTGAATAGAATAAATCTGTAATGTTGTTAAAAATATTATACAATACAAAAAGGTTTTGAGGCCTTTCAGTTACGAAAATTATATTTTCGTTTTATTAAAATTTATTAAAAGAATAACAAAAACATTATAAGTTACTCAATACGTACATATACGCTTTTAATGTCATTTTTATTTATTTCCTTTTAATTTAGGCAATTCTTCTATCTGAGGCTTATACGCATAAATATCTTACCTATTTAGTGACCGAGATCTTCTATAAATTGTATCGGCCTTTACAGGAGTTTATAACCGCCTATTTAGCTACTATTCATGAGAACATAATTTTATTTCGGTAGAAATACGATCTTCCCACTACTTAGGAGTTATCTCGTGTATTATACGTTTAACTATTTTAAATTTAGGCGATGTTCGGATAACCAACTAAAAATCAGAATCTTTGTATTTATTACTACTATATTTAGCTAAATAAGCTTCATTTAATTCATTAGGTGAACTATTTGTCATTATAGGATGTGGAATTTTCAATATTTAAATCTATCATTAGTTATATTGTCGATACAATATACTATAAATAGATATAGATATGATAAAAATGAAGAGATCAGTGAGTTCTTGCTATCACAATCTTAAACTGTATTTAATCACTTGGAAAAGGAACATTCACCTATATCACAATCATTAGTTATAATAACTTAGCTTAGTTACATTTCAAGCTAACAATTGCATAATTAATCACTGTCTTCAAAGTCCAAAATATAATCTCCAAACTATACAGAATATTTATACAAATTGGCTCTATTTTGATTAGGTCATTAATTTTAATTACGTACTTAAATGCGGCTTTTATTTAATCGTGTTTATGTACTATCAATGCCACTTAGTTTTTAATACTCATCATTATTGATGTGGAGTATATTAAACTACATGATATTTAGAATTATTCGTGCTTAAAGGAAAATATGCAAAATATAATCAAAATTCCGCATCACAATGACAATATATGAAATAAACTTATGCAATCATTTAGTACCAAATTTATATATAACATCAATTGAATAATTATAATAATTAATTTCACATGATTTGATATTGAGAGTTGCACATGCAGCCTTTCCTAGCCTTGTTACTTCTTAGTTTTCAAGAACTAATGAGTAAAAGAAATAAATAATGCATTCTATAATGATGCAGTTATCAATATCGTACAATTCATTAGATGATGCGCTTTCATAGTTGTTGAATAAGTATGTGTAGTTCAAATCAGAAAATTTCAACAATGTGGTTTTGTTTTACAATAGTTTTTTGGAGAAGTTCGGTTTGCATTTAAAATTCAATTACGAGCATTTTTGTGATTTCCAATCAGCTTTATTTTAAAACGAGTTTGGTGATTTTCGCGTGTGTGCTTATCTGTTTGGCGAGGTGTTTGTTCGTCAGATGGTGGGGTTGGATTAGAAGCAGCGCACAATCTTAATTCAGCAGAAAATGCGGAAGGAGGGCGTTAATTTCTTTTTCTTCAATCAAATGCTCCTCGACGGCTTTTCCGAGCACCGCACTCTCTGCGTGGTCCTCCAGCACTGCCTTATCTACGAGTACTTCCAATAATAATTCAAAGACCAGCCCGACCATATTCAAAAATCCACTCAGTTAAACTCCTTAAACATCCAAATTGACCCGCGTCCGCCCAAGAAATCAGAAATTTACAAAGACGTTGACCTGGACCTCCAGGAACTTGAGAACTTCATCAAAACTGAGCCGGCGAAAAAGACCCAAAACGTCGAGAAAAACGTGTTTCTGAACAGAAAAGTAATCAAAAAGGTCCCTTTAATTCAAACATAAAGTTAAAAAAGCAGTTTACTCCAAAATATTTACAGCTCAGCCCTTAGTGACACTTTATTAGTGAACGACCTTGGAATTGAAGTGGAGGAAATAACTGAAAATGACTATCAAATGAACAACAAATTCCACTTCGTCATGAACAAAATAAAATCAATTACTCACGAAAACGAAGAACTGAAGCAAATGAACGAGTCTTTAGCGTCGAGTGTGAACTCGAACTGCATTTTCCAACCAGAACCAGAAATTGAACCCGCGATTGAGATCATTAAAATCGTTATCACCAAATACAACGGACTCAGATGCAGAATCCAAGCGATTATCACCAAAGAAGAAGATAACATCAACATCGCTGTTAATTAGAAAGTGGTACTCAACTTCGGACTTGAAGACATTCAAGAAAAAGAACTAGACAACGGACTATTCAAACTCAAAGTACACGCAAAAGAAATATGGATCAAACCGGAATTCGGAACGGATATAATTAAATAATGGTTGGACTGAGATTAATTTACAGATTTAATATTTTAAATTTATAATTCATATTTTTTGTATAAATTATGTGATATACAATTAATTCATACAAGTGCAATTTAAGAGTATGCAATCACTCACTATTAGTATACTATGAGTGAACTTAAAATATTAAATCACTTTTACATTGTTTCTAGATTCTATTTGGAATTTTGATTAAATATAAATAAATATAGATTAGAATTAAAGGTTTGCTGTTAATTTCTAACATATTATATAACATAATTCCATCACACTTCATAAATAACGTTATGAATATTTCAAATGATATAAAGAAAATAATTAAGCTACACACTCAAACCGCGTAAATATTTTAATATGTACGTAATATAAATATTAATATGTACAATTTGCAATCAGTTAAAAGCATACATGTGAGTTTAGGAAAGTACTCGTATTCTAATTAACTTTCGCAAGCAAATTTCTGCTGTAATTTAAATACCGCTATAGAATCCGTATAGTGCTTTAATTATAATAATGATTCTAATATTTTAGATATTATTTCATAAAACGTATCTCAATATAATTCTGCGAATAATACTCCATAACCCATAAGAGTAATATCATTATCAGAATTTGTAATAGGTAAACTTTGTACTGACATAGGTTTAAATGAAATTTAACAGTAAAATATCTGTTAAACAAAATTGAGTAAGTGTAAAACAAGTCAAGATATGTGCGAGTGATATTGTCAAATATTATACTTATGTATCACATACTGTTGAGAACTACGCTAAATTCAATCTTTTGTTTTCGTTATAAGTAGTTCGGTTTATATTCTGTAAGGATAACGCACCATACGTAACATATTGTTATAATCTGTTGGAGCTGGACTATATAATTATTTATTTGTAAAAAGATATCAAACTGAATTATTTAATCTGAAATTAATTTGGCAATGACTAATTACCATCACATTTTATACACATAATTTTTAACTTGAAATAATAATTAAATTATTTTAACATTGTTTCACTTTGGATTAAATTTTTCTGTAAAAATAGATTAGAATTAATTATAAAAATTGTTTATTCCATTCACTTCATATGAAAAGTGTTATGAATATTTCTTGTGAAGTTAACAAACTGGTTAAACTACATAGTTAAACAAAGCAAGTACTTATGTTTGTACTTAATTCAAACATGAATATGTACAATATGGAGTCAGTTAAAAGTATTCATGTGAACTTAGGAAAATTTTCATTTTCCAATTAGCTATCTTAGACTAGCTTCTTTTGTAATTTAAATGGTATTGTAGAGTCGGTGCAGTGCTTTAACTACAACAATGATTCTAATACTTTAGATATTGTATCATAAAATGTATCTTAGTATAATTCTGCAAACAATACACCTTAACCAATTAAAGTAATATCATTGTCATAGTTTACAATAACTAAAAACTGTATAGATCTGGGATAAAATGTTATTCAATAATAAAATAACGGTTTAACAAAATTAAGTTAGTACAGAACAAGTCAAGATATTTTAGACTGAGGTTGTTACACAGTATATTTAATAATATAGTATCACATCCAATCTTTGTCATGAGGTTCAGAATACTCTATCTCAATTTCTGTGTTCATTTCTTCGTCGCTGGAAAATGATGTGTTAATGTTGAGTTGTTGGTTACTATGGTTGGTTAAACTGGCCAAAGATCCATGCTAGAATGAGAAAATATTTTTGGCAAGTATTTATCGCAGAGCTGAGATGCATAAATGGTTCATTGAAGGCAATTAGTTTATAAACGAATAATTATGATTTTCTTGCACATAATTCATATCTTTTTGGCAATCTACTTTAAAACTGGCATTACTTTCTACAAATTTTTTAACTTTGGATAGTTATGATGTCGTTTGATTTAATTTTTTAATAATATTCATTTTAATTAAAGTGAAATATTTATAATGATATATAAGTGCTCAACCGAGGTAATAGTTACAATTATCAAACTATTATTGAATTAATTCTGTATTATCGTGAATTTGTTTAATTTTCCATTTTTGCATTGTAATTACAATGATGCATATTCTTTTTCTAACGACTTGATCCACACAATTATTTACCTCCAAAATTGACAATGAATGTTCTCATGCTGCTCAGGCGTTTTCAGCGCGGGCGTCCTGCACAGGGCCATGTTCTTCAGAGCCAACGTTGCCAAACTGATAAAAGTTGCGCGTCATCCCCTTCACGTTCGCCTAAAAATTGCAAAACGGTATCAGAAGAAATTTGGTGTTCCCCTTTGTTTTTCCTTCGAGTAGAAACTAAAGGGGAGTTTTAAAACGCTCATTCAGTGTTTGTTCAGCTGTTAATTTGATGTGCAAGCCGATTTCATAGCGAACGCGCTCAAACATTAACACATTTTTGAGTTAATAATATTTATTTTGATGATGGACGACGTTTAGGGCGTAAAGGGTTAATTGAATGTTAGATACGATATATAATTGGAAATAGTTATTAAAAGACTTTCAAATAAACCATGGGCGCAATTATTGGCGCGGTGGAGAGAAAATACGGTGTAAGTGAGCGTGGAATAGCTGCACAGCGCGTTCAAGCACAAAAATGAGCGCACACTTGTATAAATATACAGCGGAATCGGCTACGAAAACTACAAAAATATTTGCGACCAATATGCAGCTAAATACAAAGAAACAGTCGAAAGCCGCATCAGAAAGAAATTCATGAACAGAGACCAAGAATGCTTTCTATTATGCCACTACATTCTATACGATAAAAACAATTGCATATATACTTGTGTAATTAACGCATTACAGAAGAAAAACGATCGAGTAACAATACTACTCAGCACAGTATACGCTGAAAATATAAAACAATAATTAGAAGTTGATCATATAGCACATATACTACGAGACATAATATCTAATACCAGCGATTATTATCAACTGCTTCTTTGTGAAGTATGGAATACAATTTAGTGAGTGGAATAATATTATAACACCGTTATTATTTAATACCATACTCTTGATATGTGAATATTGTTGATTTACATATGTATTCAGTAAATATGTACGTCATAAGTATTCATTCTTATAATGATAGGTATTATATATTAGTTAATTGCATATTATTATATATTAAATAATATAACATACATTAACCACTTCACATACAAAATGAATAATAAAATGAAATAAAAATTGAAAATAACTTCTAATCCTAAAATAGACAATTTATCAATACCGTCTTTACTTATACAACTTAGTCCCAAATCAACACTAAGAAATAGTTATCTTAAAAGTGAAGGGGATAACATATCATTATAAAATATTTAACAGACTAATTATAAAGATTTTAATTTGTAGCTGAAGGAAGTTGACTTATAAATAGATTGTCCTAACAATGATGAATTCGATAACGATTTAATAATAATCAATTAAAATATTAAATTATATAAGTTAATAAATAAAATAAATAACAGTATGTAAAAGGTATTTATGTTAAATGTTCGGTTTAACATTATGGAAACATCAGAAAAAGATGGTTAAGTTGCAATATACAAATTAGAAAAGAAATAAAATTATTAAAATCTTGAATTAATATTAGTACATGGGTAAGAACAAATATGAAGGAACATAGTGAAATTTTAACGTTATATTATAGATTATATTTATATTATCACGAAAAATATATGTTTGTCATGATTTTGGAGTTAATGAAAGAGGTAATGATAGGAAAACACCTGAATTAACATTATCTCAAAAATTTAATAGTTATCTAAGTCATCACTCCAAATGTGTATCATTGATGAATTGGCCTAGGGTTGTGTGAATATTCCTACAACCAAATACGTGATGGAAAAATTGCGTGTGAAATATTATCCGTATGTGTTACCAGTGCCGATCACCGTTATTATAATTCTGGCCATGACGGTTAAGTACATGCCTCGAAAGTGTATGGGTCCTAAGCGTTGGTGGCGATAATATATGCAAAATATTGAGAATGTTGACGTGAACATGTGTTACGACGTGATATTTCACGTGCACAGTGGAATTTTAATTACGTAGATTTTAACTGATGCGTTTGCCTTCATTTACTACCATTCTCAGTGGAAGTTGCTTGTGATTAAGATATCTGCGCAAGTTGGTTGGTTAATTGGGATCATAATCGTCCGCCATTTTCTCAGGATCCGAAATAATGTTTAAAACTGTAGAAAGGCCGCTGTTTAGATGTACTTCAACTTATTTTGCGAGACCGTATTGTCCTTTGCGAACGCGAATTTCTCCTTTCACATTATAAATCAGTTCAGTAATATAAGTTTTCACTCCTATTACTGCTTGGTGCATTGTGAGTGTTTAATTTGCGTTATTCTCTGTTCGTACTTCTTCAGGATGCTCCTGATTGTTCCGAATGAGATTCAGGGTGATACGGACGCGGTTAAAATGGACGAGGAACTCAGTTCACTGAAGGCAAAACTGTTCGTGAGCAAACAGGAACAAATTGTCAAAACGGTGGTCGTAGGGGACGACTACTTGTGAACACAATGAAGTAGATAGTGAAATAATTGATATTATTTGGTTATTAAAGATAATATGTTTATAAGGGGGTACAAAGATTCCAAAAAACTGTTATCAACAAAAGATCCCAAACTCAATTAGTTTGGAAGACGGTGATTATGTGAGGAGATTAGATTTGCTTATATACGATTAAGCACGACGTCTGACGTAAGAGCTGAAGTGGCACTGCTGGAATTCTAGCTTTGCTTAGCGATCGATAATTGGATCATACGGTTGCACTTTTCGTTCCTCGAGAAGTAGTATCAACGAGGATTGGAAAGCGGAACTCCAGGATTGGAAAGCGGCAACCGCTCCATTGCTTCCTTAGAAATGCAGATGGTACGAAGTAGGTGGATTCCCGTATAGATCGGTTTGCACGAAGCAGCCGCGTTACGTCCCTGGATGCTTGTATCCAAGTCGTTGGTTGCCTTGGCTGTGAAGGTGCGCCTAACGTACATAGGTGTATCTAAAATTAATGATCATTCGCGTGAACTTACAGTTTTTTATACAGAAGACTGAGTTAGTATAAACAAAAGTTGGTAGGTAAAATGGGATATATTTAGACTCTTTATCAACTTGACTATCATTGATGAGGTAACAGTTAAGTGTCATTTTATAGTTAAGAGTCATTTAATTATAAGTTAACACATTATTATATAATTAATTATGTTTTAAATATGGCTATGATGCACCAAATGAGTCCGATATATATATAGCAAGAGTGTAAGCACCATCCAGCGAGAAGATTAAAATTTGCAGTTTAAAAACGATTAAATTATCTTCAAACAACTTGATTAGTATATAAAACTCATTTATATCGTAAAATAATCATTATGCTATAAATAGAAAATGAATACATTTTGATGCATTAGTAATATATAGTAATATATAGAACAACAAATATATAATAATTAAGTAAACAGTTTATATTAATTCAAATTTGTCTTTAAATTAATATACTATCATGCCGTTTGAACTATAAGCTAATTATAGTGTGTTTGCATTAACGTATTACTCTTATACACTCACAATTTTATGAACGTGATTAAAGATGTAAATTATTTAATTATAACCTGTCTATTTTCCATCATGATCAATGAAAACTCAATGAATACTAACAACATTAAATCAGATACAATGGAGCTATAATCAACCAAAGATTATTTGATATAGTGAATTCAGAAGTGTTTAATAGCTTTTCGTACATGATTGAATTATAAATCTAATAATATAATCTTAAAATGCAAATTTAGACAATTATTTTCTTTTCAACTTCACTATCAGTATAAAGCTTATTATATATTCTTTAATTTAAATTTCACCTCAGATGCTCGATCGATAAATCATGGATTGTCTCTCTCAGTTACTATAAATTTAGAGTTGTCCTATAAAAGTTTCTTTCTACGTACTCATGCTCCCAGATCACCTATATTCATGTTTGATTCGTAAAGTCTCTTATCTTCTAGAAACGCCTGAAAATAATATTTTTGAGTTATTTTAGATTATGGTACTGAATCACTTTATTTACAGTACTCCTAAACACATAATAACTAATAGAAATTATAATTTAGTTGTGAACACACCAAGAACGCAATCTCAAGAATCGATTCAATTTTAGAACATGTTTGCATAATGTCTTCAGAAAGTTTTGCATATTCAAGAAAGTGATAACAAATAACTCAGTTAAATAGTTCTTTCGTACCTTGAATAGAACAGTTCAAAATAGTTCTGGAAGTAAATGCATGAACAAAATAAGGTTATTTTATAGAAACTTATAAATAATATGAAAGACAAGAAGGCAAGTGAAATTGCAGAATAATTTATGGAGATGACCAAAAACAGAAATTACTTCAAAAGAAATGTGTTGATGTACATTGTTAATATGAAGACTAAGTGAGCAGATATTCTAATAAATAATATTTATATACTTATTATACGTTTACGTATTTATATTTTAAGGAAAGATATCATCACTCAGCTGCTTAATCTACTCCTTATGTATCTAATAATTCTGCGACTACTAAATGACCGTTTCCAGACTTAATGTACCCAAATACCTAGTCTTTTACTTGCTTCACGTACTTTTCAACATATTTCTTCTTGTGTTCAGACACCCGCTTCATCTTGTCCTAAGCATAACTTTCAAGCTGCTGTAATTTCTCTTTCCAGTTTACATAACACTTCCTTCTGTTTATGATGTTTTAAATTATTTCAGTATTGAATAACTCAATGAGTGAACTTTAATTTTACTCATTTAGTAGACGGTCTACCATTTTCATATCCATTACATTCATGTACTTTTCAAATTCACCTTGTCTTACCTGTTCAACAAATATTGCGGCTTCTTCTAATTGAGGGTCTGACTATTATTATTATTATTATTGATATTCTTACGGTTAAGAATGTGATGGGAATCTCGGCGCTTAATTTTATTGTACGTATGGTTCATTTTTAGGTTATTACTGAGCAGGATAATTTTATTAAGGTTGGTTGAGTTCAGGTTCAGGCATTGTTGGTTATTAAGATTCTGATTAGTCAACCCTTTCTTGCTCTAAAAGATCTTCAAGGTGCTTTTTGTCCATGAGACGTAAATCGACTTCAGCTTTATTTAAAGTGTCTAAAAGTTATTTGTCAGTCACACAGGAGAATGTTTCCTAAACTTCATAGTCTTTAAAATCAATCTCAACCTCTTAGAGATAATTGAATGTGACTACAATTTATGGGTTAAAATATGTTTTCTTTTTAAGAATCTTCCATTCTTTAATTACAAATTTATTTGGTAAACACATTTAAATCAATGAATTTTCTGCAAAATTTGTCTTTAGAGTAGTTTAGGCGGGATACTTCATGTTTGGTCCAGTTAGTTGAGTTGTTCCAAGTAATATTGTCTGGCTTTAATATAAATCACTGACAACCATTTTCTTCTAGCTAGATAATAAGTAATATACTAAAGCTCCTTGAGCTAAAACTTCATCAGGATTCATTCTTTTAGTCTGGATTTTCTTGTAGCAGTCTGGTAAAACAAGTAATCTAGCACCTCCACCTAGTAATTCCAAACATGTTACATCACTTTCAATACATTGAAGAAGTTGGCTTTAATACTGTTGGAAATATTGCATGAATTCGGTGAATTTAATACGTACATCGAAATCAGGGAAAGTAACTGACGTGTCTTATTCAAGTGAAAGAGATATTTTAGCTTTTTTGATGTCAGACAGCGACTTATTCATATCGTAGTTTTTAAGATATGGATTTTTCATTTGACACATTTAAAAAAGCATTTGATCGAAATTGCTTGAGCCGAAAGGCAATACTTTGTAAGTTTTTGTAGTTACGTTATCTCTGTACATTTAAAAGGATGCATATACAGAATCAAATTCGTTTACTTGTATGAAAGCAAACTTTAGTGGTTTTGCCTGGATATCTGTATATCTTCTGAAGAAATACTGAGCAGCAACACATAAGTGTGCTGGAACGAGTTATGCGTATGAGAAGTTTGCTTTCAGAATTGAGTCCAGCATGCAGCGTGTGTAGTATGACTAGTGCGATGGATATGCCATGAGTATCTTAGATTACAGCTCAATATCGCTTTTGAGGAATTAAATGAAGCCAAAAATATTAGTACACTGTTTCATTTGATCTGGAATTGTCATAGCTGTTTCAAGTTTGTGCATAAAGTTTGTTTCAGATTTGGAGGAACGGCTCTTGAATTGTCTGTGATCATTGTCATAGCGGATTGAAGTGGGAATCTACCGCATTCCAGTTGAATCCATAATGGTTGACGTTTCGTTACCAACAAGTTTGGCGAGTATCGCATTGTAGTTTCCAAGGTCCAAGCCAATCATTGGAGTGTAATTTACTCAGTTTAATTTATCTATAATTTGTTAAAATTGGATTATATAAGAAAATGAAAGGTTAGTATGTAAATTATTTTAAATACAAGCACACACCAGTTTTTGATAAATGATTGTGTTAGCTTTTCAGTCCCCAGTTACGTTACTAATCTTTGGTTAGTAGTTATATGAGGATACTGTCCCATTCATAGGAGGGTTGACCAATGATTTTCAGTCCCTATAAATACCGTACCTCATAAAAATGAAAAGAGACCTCTTATATAAGGAATGTTGTAGTAGTATGTACATTGTATTTAAACCAGATTAAGTTAATCAGATTAATTGCATTTCTTCCAATCACTACATTTTTACATATTGTCTACGGTTGGAATTATTAGCAAAGAATGAATTATTCAACTGTATTCAACTAAACAAATAAATTAAAATATTCTATTAATTACTATTTAAAAAATATTTTTATATCAAAACACTTCAAATGAATATGGAAATATAAATAAGAAAATTAAACAAGTAACAAACGCAAGCAACAGTAGTACTACAGCTTGTTCAGTAAGCGATGACCAAAATGTAAGAACTATCTTCAATTAAAAATATTAAACTTCAATCCTAAGTTTAAGTGTCATTTTCAAGTTAATTGTCTCATACACAATATAATTGTGTTCTATAAAACGCAATAGATTCAGTACAATGTTTTGGTAATGATGAATTCTCAACCTTTTCTGAAAATTTGAATTAATAAAACATGAGGATATAGTCTATTTCAGATTTTAGCGAAGATACCATTTAAGACTGTAAACTTAAGAACAATATAAAGTGTGTAATCCCAATAGCATTGCGCAAATAAGTAGAATGCGAGGACAGTGAGTCATTATGACGTCAAAATTTAAATTATTAACATAAATACAGTAATTTTAAAATATAACCCACTTCACATGTTCACAACATTTTCATTTGAAAATCCAGATAAATAGAATATAACCCTAACTCTAACAATCACAACACCTATAACCTCAGTTATAGCTGAATTTGATTCTGCACACACATAAACTTAATTACCGTGCTCATTTACTTAAAATTAAGAAGGTAAGTTTGAAATTGTTGTTCCAACAACTTCAGTTACTGCTTCAGTTTTATGCAATATAGGTAGAATCATAATTCAATCAGAAAGCAGCGAATTGATTACAGTCTTCAAGGCGAAGTACACTGATTTAGTAAATACTGTTTTCTACCTTCTCCAGTGATTTTATTCCTTACTAAATATTTATATCATTACTTATAATGTAAACGTGGGGTTTGTTCGTTCTTGATCATTATAAGTTGGACAAAGTAATTCAAGGCGCACTCATCAATAATGAGTCATCATATTTTTGCCAGATTTTATTCCAGAAAATACCCCCCCCTATTGTTATTCTAATCTAATCTAACTCAGAACACAATGTCGTCAACTTTAACGTTAATAACCGTTTCTTTAGCGTCTTGGATGAACGGAATTTGTTTTATTTGTTCGACGACCGTTTATTCGCTGAGCCCGTTCAGGTCAGTGTCCGGCCTCCGCTTGAGCAAATACAACAGCCTCAGATTGCAAACGATTATTATGGACATGAGCAGTTCCAAGTGCACGAGCAAATAGTAGTAGTGAAACTGCATCGCCTTGAACTAGTCAACAATTACGAAACACAAAATGATGTCCACGAAGAAGAAGCAGTTCTCGAAGAACACGTTCAGCAGCGTTATCATTGAAGCAGTTTTTATCGTCACGCGATTATTCCACTTAACAGTGAAGCGCTTGGACAAATAAAACCAAAACAGCTCAAACAACTCGAACGCGAGCTTGATCAGAACCAACTTGTAAAACTCAGGATAAAACACGAACGAAAGGCAGTCAGTCAGCACCAGCATTATTAAAACACCGCGAAACCAGTAAAATTTGATCTCGTACAAGACAGTTATATGAATCCCACGCTTAATATTAAGCCAGTACTACTTCAACCACTTAAACGTGTTCAACTAGCACTTCGGACTCACATTCAACATTATTAGAAAAAATAACACAAATAACAACGGGACAAATAACACATACGGATACCAAGTAAATCGCAACTGCTCTAAGACCTTCCAACTGGTTTACAACTCAACATATGCCATTTTGAGTGGAATGGTCAACAAATATTGATATATTAAGATAAATAAATATTAAACATAATATTTGTTTGTTTCACTGCTGTCCAATTTTAATTAGTTCTATAACTTGAGTCTCCTAATTTGTAGCTTCCTATCTAAGCTTATCAATGTTTTATTAAGGCATTGGCTTCGGTTAAATTGTACTCAATTATTATCCAACTTACTAGATCTCCTCTAACATTTGCGTAATACGTACATCAGCATTATAGTTTTGTAATGGGAACCGCTTGAAAAACTCCATCTTAATTATGTTTTAAACTTCTATGAGCTGGTTTATTTCTTGCATTTGATTCTTTTGAACTGACATGGCATTGGCAAGTGTTGCGTTCGCTTCAGCTTGTTTCTTTATCAGTGCATCAGTATCTTTCTGAGTCATTTCAATTTTTTGATTCAATTCTGAAAAATTCTGGACTTGAACAGCCTAAAGTTGAGAGAAATCATAATTTAAAGCTTGATCATTGAATGTCTTTGTTGCTGTTGCAGCTGGTTTGGCTCCAAAATTGCCAAAACCTTGAGTTGTTGCGGCTTGTTTAACTTATGGCTGATAAAATGTTCCGCGGAATTACTCATTTTTGACAACTTAATTTTCATAAGACTGTAGTTTGTTCAACTAATTAAAAGCTTAGGGTTCGTTAAAAGTTGATAAAGATAAAGTTAATTTTCTTGGAGGAGATGGAGGTTTAGCTGCGCCATATCCTGTACCAAAGCCTCCAGTACCACCAAATCCACCAGTAGTACCAAAACCTCCAGTTCCTGTTCCTGCACCCGTTCCACCTACATTAAAGGTAGTACCAGGAGTTTTATTTACTCCAGGTTATGGGTTGAAGTTAAAACCGCCACCAGCTGGTGCATTTGTGCCTGCTGCATTTCCACCTAAGTTGAAATTCATTTTTGAAAATTGGTGTGGTTACAAATTTAATTAACATATTATTGGATAAAATTAGTAAATGCTTGAAGAATCAATAAATGAACTCAAATAAATGAACTCTGTTTATCAGATTATGGACTTGCAATAACGCCGATTATATTGTTATCATCGTCGTACGTAAGTTGAACTTCGTTTGTATTTTATGGTGCAACAATGATATGATCATCTTCTAGCCACAATATTTCTAGTTTATATTAAATTAGTGAGTTTGATATTTATTTTAGTCGTGAGTCGTACTCCTCTTACAGCATTAGCAAATCGTCCTTGGTATACAGATATATCCGTTTGTTTTCTGCGTTTTGTTCAGTGAGTTGAGTAATTTGCTATTTTGCATCGTTCAGTTGTTTTATGTTATTTATTTGGTATTTATTCAGTTATTCGAGTTATTATTTTAGGTTGGTTATTTCATTTTTGTGATTACCATTAGATTATTCTAGATTTCCAACTTAGCCTGTTAATTATTTTATCTGTTGTTTATACGTGAAGTATTATTTCAATTATTGTGCAATATTGTTATTATTTCCTTTGCTCATCTTCATTTGATTTATAATGTATTATTTTTTTTCCAGTTAGTCCATATGTGTTTATTTATCGTTGTTTATCTGTTTGTTTAACTATTCTATTTGTTATTGAGCTATTTCTAGTTACTTTAGTAGCCTGTTTGACGTTTGTTCCTTCAGTTTCATGACCACCTGGTCGTATTTGATTCTGTTCTCCAGTTATTTGATTGTTTCGTTTTATTCGGTTGATTGACTCTCTTTAAAACCGCTTTGGACCATTTGCTTCAGTTTATTCACCTCTTTTTGTTCGTTTAAATTGTTTTAGAGCATTTTTTGAACCGAGTTCGTGAGTTCTCTCGCCGTTGATTCGAGTTTATTCTTCAGATTTTGCTCGGATTGCTCCAGTTGTTGAATGTGAGAGCTCTATATGCAGAGTTCGTCTTGTAGTTGCGATTTTTAAAGCTCAATCGCGTTTATCGTTTCGTTGTCTTGCTTAATTCGCTCCAAGTAAACGGACATTTCTATGTTATCTGGAATCTGGGACTTAAACGCTGGATTTAGGAGCTCACTAACTGACAACTCTAAGCTGTTCTACGTGTTTGAGTTGTAGTTAGAATTCGGGTGAATAAAGTCAATTAATAGCTTTTGAAGAGCCTAAACCTCATTATATAATGTTTCCTACTAAAGTTCATTTTATGCAGCAAGTAAATGAAATTATTTCTTGTTTTGCTCCTGAATTTGCTGCAATTACAAATTTAAAATTATTAGCTACGCAGCCAGTGCTTAGTTTTCACCATTTTAAACATTAAGTTCATTAATTTTTGAGCTTTTATTCATTATACGCGGTGTGGAAATATTTATCAGTAATTGTTGTAATTTTTGTTTATATATTGTTAGTAATCAATTAAATGATTATAACATGATTGTTATCAATAATTTATTAATTTGGAGCAAGCATACTATTTGGCAGGTTAATGAATGTTTGTTTTTTGTATCTTGGTTAGAAATGATTGTTTCTCAAAGACATTTCTATATAATGAATTAACACGTGAATTAACACTTTATATGTTCTTGTAATATTCGCTTATCTATTTAATTGATATTCATCTTCTTTATAAGCAATAATTATAAGTTAATGTGATTTAAATGTTTAGAATTATTTAATTCTAGAGTGAGCCAATATATTTAATTCTAAACAATACCTATAAATTTAATTGTTTCTATAAAAAACTAAACAATGATAATATTGTACAGTGTAATCACAAATATATTAGAACTAATTCCGCTTCACTTTTAAATAATGAATATAAGTTAAGAGATTAAAAAAATAAGTAAATAACAAATATAAGTTCAACAAGTGCTTTAATATGTACAAAATATACTAATAAATGTAACATAATTAAAGTCTGCTTAAAGTTTATTAATAAAATCATAATAAATATCCTATGTTCACTAACTATCTCACAGTAAGTTTGTGTATAATCTTAATACAGCAATAGATTCTGTTTAATGTTTCGTATGTGATTGTGAGTAAAATGATTTGTTACAATATGAAACAACATCGCAAAATACCTCTTAAAACAATACACCACAACAATTTTAACACATAATATCGTTGACTGATTTTATATTACCGAAATAAGAATCAGACATAGATGTAAATCAAGTTTAATCTAAAATAAAATGTACAAAATTAAGCTGTTATTAAACTGGAAGTAATGATAGCTAATCAGAATGAAATTATTTCTTATTCTCAGTTTTTAGTCATACTGATGTGATTATATGAAATAAACGATTGTAAACTTGACAAGTTATTGACTAAAACAATATGCGGACCGGGTTATAAATTCTCTGATATAATTGAGGTGGGAGGCTAATATTTAAAAATATTAATGTATATCAACAGTATATAACATAGTTATATTTTATTCATTTTTTAATGTTTAATTGTTTCACTTCATTCATCGATATTTTTCACTATATTTCTTGAAATTCACTTTTATATATTTTTCTTTATTAAACAACAAATTATTACTAAATGTTAAGAAATAATTAAACGTTTCCTGGACGGTTTTTAAAATTTATTCACTATTTGTATATATCACAGTATAAATAATAGTATTATTATACAAGATGATGTAATTTATCCGTATTGTCTGGGATAATTTAGATTATTTGTTGTTACATTTTTATTCATCAATTTCGTGAACCCTTTTTCGGACTGCAAATCAATATTTATTCTTTTGCATAAGATAGTAACATATAATAACACTCTTTGCTTGGGCATCTAGATTTATTCTGTTGTTATAAATATTAAGAGCAACCAAACATTAGCTCACATAGCAATTCATCCTCCTTGAGTATTTTAGGTCTACAATTATATAGTATTATATCACTCAGTATTTATAGTTAATACAGAAGCCAAGCTATAACGAAGATAATTTTCTCACTTCTCTAAATTTCTAAAAAGACTAAAACTATGGCCACTTTCTAGCTTTAGTTAGAAAATCAATTATTGGAATTTATCATACGCGTACTAAGCTATTTCTCAGGTTATATTAAATACAACCATATTAATCTTGTCATATATTGTATATCGATTTTTTAATACCAGAACCCTGAAGTAGATATTAATAAACAATTAAATACAAGGTCAAAACCAAATAAGTTAATACTGAAATAAAAACTGAAATAAAAGCTCCAACATCACTCTCATAGCTTTCAATATAATAACCATTGAAGAATGTCAAAATATCGGATTAAATACATGTTCATGGTGGTACTTTTAGAAGAGATAGAGGTGAAAAAGTATATATATTTGGTACTGACCTAAAAATGAAGTTTTTTATGGAACCGAATTTATTTAAATATTTCACCTCAGTCTTTAAACATATAATGATTGTGATTATATATTTTCAAATACTCCTACTGCGACTTCCAAACTTAGTGGTTCCTGAACTCTAGTTATTTGCATTACCTTTATACACTCTAAAATATTCAATAATGTCTACATGCTTGAAATTTAAAAATCAACGTATTTTTCTAAATATCGCATTGTTGAATAGAAGCGAACCAAGAAGCTAATTGGAATAGGTCGGTGATTACTGTATTCTATACTGAATTATTATTAATTTAAGTAACTCAAGTTACATAGACCGAATAATTTTCTTTCACTTTCAAACATGGTCGAAATTAAATTTGGAGTTAACGAAAATATTTATTATAAACTTATCGATTTATTAATTCTTAGTTGATATCTTTACGTATTATACTCCCCAAGATGGTATAAATCGCACGAGGCTGCTAAATATTTACCACTTCCATTATTTTGACTATATTATATTTAAGGCAAGCACCAACATACTTGATTAATTTTATTATATTATTCTTAGATACAATTGCTGTAACTATAAATTTATATTTCATAGATGTATCTTAAAATATTATTTGGATTTGTTTAGAATTTGATGTTAAATTAATGTAATATCAGGATTGTTATCTTAAAAATCATCTAAATTACAATTATATGTACTAAATATATAGTAATATTTGAACGAAAATTATATGACAGATATTAAGTTTATTATCTTGAATTATTATATTGCTTTATGTTGAATTTCAAAAAGTGATACGAAGTGAAAGACAAAATTTTA
The DNA here is from genome assembly GCA_963988835.1 of Hexamita inflata. NCBI lineage: Eukaryota > Fornicata > Diplomonadida > Hexamitidae > Hexamita > Hexamita inflata. The sequence continues at coordinate 137,891 of CAXDID010000698.1, forward strand.
TAAAATTAGTTAATAATGTATGATTATTACCAGAATTTATTTGTTCATTACTTTTGTTATTATTTAGTAAGTAAATATATTTCAATAAATTTGTAATTTTATTGACTGTAATTTTATTGACTATGTGAAGACTCTTACGATTTAATTTGAATTTAGTGATACAAAATCAAATGGCAGTATTTTGTAGAATTTTAAATAAATACTGAATCAGCTACAATACAAATTCTATAAATAAACTAAGTTAGACAGAATGATGTGGAATCAATTCTAAATTAATATTCTAAATATTATTGTACCTTAATAATTTCTATAAATTTGTAATCGTATATACGTTGTCCACCTCAAATTAAAAACAGATCTTAGTGAAGAAATGATAATGTAAATACTACAAGTAGAGTTCCAATTTAATTTTGTCTTAAAGTTAAATTAACTAGATAAGTTAACTATATTCTGAACCAATACCATAAATATTAATTCTTCGGTTGAATTTTACGAAATATTGTAGTTTATACAGCCCGTAGAACTGGTGAAGTAGTATGTAGAAACTGATGTCTTAGTTCCATTGGATATAGTGTCAAATTAAGATTATTTGCGTTGGCACCATTGATCTAGTTTGGGCTTGAATTCATCATATGAAATAGCAATTCATTTTTCAATAATATAAATAACTGTCGATATTTTATTGTATTTGGTATAGTCATTGAATATGAGAATCACTGGCTACCGACCCGTTCCTTGATTCTTCCGCTATGAAATTTTGGAAGAAGCACTTAAAACCACTTTTTACCCAGAATTATCAGTTTCCAAAAGTTAATTGACTATTATCAAATAACTCCATTACACTTTGGCTCAAGTTCTATATTTATTTTCAGAAAGAGGAAAATAAGGCGCTTGCAAGCATGTTTGAGCCAGATGGGCGGAACTTATGTCGAAGATAAGATTTTTGACCGATTCGCGTAAATTATAAATGTAGTTTTCGTTGAAAATTTTACAGTTTTCACCAGGTCGAACTTTTTTACTTGATTTCAAAATCTCTTCAAATTGGGAGTGGGAAAAAATGGTTCCATAAAAAATTACATTTAATAGCATATCTACAGATTATAGTACAGGTTCACCCCAATCTCTCCAGTTTATGAGCGTGCGCATGTGATTAAATTGAAGCATTTTCATAACTTTAAAGAGACGAAAATAAACTACATCAATTAAATACAGTTTTTCGCTTTATTGAATCTGAGTGTATTATAATCAGCGATGTATAAAATATTTCCTCCGCGATTTTTTGTTCAATAAGAATAAAAAATAAAATTAAGAACACAAATCTTTGGGAGATCGAGCTCTCTTAATTGAAGTTGTTATAAGCTGAGAGCATTGAACCCCTTCTTGTCAAGAAACTGCTGGGACTACTATATATTTAATATTTCAAGGGATAAGCAAATATTTAAAATCTTGCAAGCAGCAATATAATATCAGAAGCATAAGTTGAATAATGGTGATATATTATTCTATGATATGATACTTCTTTCCTTCATGATTTTATATTTTCCTATTTCACATGTATTAATAATTTTAATATTTATTCCCGTTAAAATAATTAATTCATTTTAGTATACACGTTTTATATTTAGCTTAACATACTGAGGTCACGGGACCTAAGTTGCCAAGGAAAAAACGCATTTATTTCTATCAATAGTGAGAATTGGACCTTTTCCTTCTATATTTATTATTATTTCATATTTAACCACATTGAGCTAATTTTTTAATTGTAAACCTCACACTTCAAAAAATTCGTGCTTTGATACGGCTACATGATTTGGATACACAGATGAAAAGTGAGATTATGATATTTTCGTTCTATATAAGTATTCATGATCATAATATATGCTATATTGCAATCACAAATGAAAAAATTGCGCCCGAACCCGTCATGTCCGTTCCTCCACCCCATATGAATAGAGAGTTCCAGTTTAACTCAGAAATGAGATAGAGATACGCAAATTTGTATGGTCGTTAGTCTAATTGATTAAAAACTATCTATAGCCCACGAATACGATACCACGAGTTTGAAATAATTGATAGTTGAATAACTACTTAAGGAACGCCGGTGTGCACCTAAATCTTTGGGGTATTTATTCTTTTAAAACAACTATATAATTATATTTATTAAATCAATTTATGTTTATCCATTAATAAGAAAAATATATAAATATATCACTTTTACGTTGTAACAATGTGGTGTGGATATTACTGCATATAATAAATACTTACTATTAAATATAGACAAACAGCTATAAATAATCATTGGTCAAATTTTATAATATTTACACTATTTGACTACATTTATTGTGGATTCTTTCTATAAGTGAGTATTAGTAACATATATAAATTATATTTTCACTCCAATAGTATCTGTCAACAAACAAGATTCCAACAAATATTATTAATATAAATGATCTGATATAGCTAAACACTATTAAAACATTATATAATTACATAAATTGTTATGATTTACGCTCTTTAACTTAAATATAAATATTTTATAATAAGTGATTGTAATTTGATAAACATCAGAATTATATTGTATATCAATACACTAGTATAACAAAACAGCATCATTAGTCAACAAAAATTATTATTTACATCAATATTGTGTTAAACATTTATTACATTTGAAGTGGTTCTAATAGACATACAATGTCACTTACATGATAATACGCAATAATTATTTTGAATCATTTTTATAATTATTAATTCCAAACATTTATGTTCACATATGTAATAATATGTGATTATAAGCTATAATGTCAAAAGTATAGATACAAAAAATGCCTCTTAATTTCCAAAATAACGAGTTTTAAAACGCTCAACTTTTTGTATGGTCCCCTGCTTGACGCTATGACCAACTAGTACTACACGTGGGTTAAATGCCTAAAACTTCTGTAAAAGAAAATGAAAATGGCTACAGAATCACTAAATCTAGGAACGAATTCTTCAAAATGGACTTGTTGTAAAATTATAGAAAATGTTCATTGTGTACTTTATAACAAAGTAAACTTGTGGTTAAAAGTGACAGTATAGCTTGTAGAAGTTACGATGGTAGTTATGGACTTTTCCAGTTTAGTAAAAATTCAAACTCGAATTTGTAACATTCTTTCGAGATGATTTTGCGCATGGATCTACTGATGCTCAGAAGTTTATATTTAACATTCAAAACGATTGGTTACAATGGACTCAAATACGGTGTTAGCTCCGAATTTTTGAAGCTCTTGTCTAGTTTAATATTCTGGTCTGCAAAATAGAAAAACGGTTCGTCAAGCTAAAACGATTAACATACTCAAGGAAACCAGCAATTTGTCATATATCCAAATAAATTAACAAATTTATCCCGTTAAGTTGAATTAGTTGGTTCTGACGAATAAAAGTTTGAGGGTTTCAAAATATTGAACAATAATGTCCTGAATGATGTTCAAATAAGGCCAAATAATAATCCTATGTCTTTCAGACCAACAAATCACAAAACTCTATGTTCACCTTTCACTTAGTTCGTAACTTATCATGTAAATTTATTGACGGGAAAGTTTTCGAAATAGTTTTGGTTGGCAATGTTCAGAGTTATAGATGTGGCTTCGTTATAATTGGAGCGAACACATTAAATATTTCTATTTACAGAATATAAAATACAAAGTCATACTAATTCCACTCCAAAGTTGAACAACTCAGAAGCATCTACAAGACATCTCTACTATAAATATTTATAGAGTCTAGTTATGTTGCTTCTTATGTAAATGAATTCAGTTTAATTCAAATTTAACATCTGAAAATAGACAGAATTGTGTGAAGAACATTCGCTGAATAGTTTGGGTCGAGAGCATAAAATAAGTATTTCTTTATCTCTAGATAATACATTAATGAATGCTAACCTTTTTGATACGCTCTAATTTCTCAAATATTTTAATTTTTTCCGAATTTTATGACAACATGTATGGAATAAAAATAATGGGACGAATGGTGTTCAGAGGTGAGTTTAGCTGTTAATACATACAATGATATGCAAATAATGGGAATATAACAGAGAGTTACCTCTGGCAACTTAGGTCCCGTGACCTCAGTATATTCTTCATTATATTTCTTAAAACGTACAAATATAGTAAATCGAGTAAGAACCCTGAAGTGGAAATATATAATAATTTTCTAAATACTGATATATAATAAGCAAACACATATTATAAAATTAACTAAAATAGTTCACAATTTCATCTCCGGTCCGCATATCTAAAACATAAACATACAGTTATTGATTGTTATTGTATATGTTATTGTTCTACACATTTATTGCTTATAAAGCCAACCAATAAGCGTTAGAAAACTGAGAAAGACGTTATAACGCGTTAGAAAAGGAAAATACGTTAGAAAAGTCTCTAACGTCATTTACGTTAGAAATTTAATCATTATTTACACTATATTTTAATAATCAATATAAATCAACTTTACAGTTATATTATACCGTATTATAGTAATTAAACTAATTTAAATGTAAAAATTCATTCAATTAAAGCTTTAGACGCTTGTAAAAACGATAAAATATAACCTATTATTATACTTGTTTTACAACTATATATTATCTTTCTACGTCAAATTTAAGCGCTATGGGCAAAATAGTATATATTAAATATTTGAATTACTCCTTGATATCATTTTTAGACATATAGAAATTTTATAAATATTTCAAATATTTTAAGTGAAGTGGGGAAATGGTATTTTATTAAGCAATTTGATTTATTAAGCAATTTGCTTAATAAATCAGTTTTTTATAAATCAATTTTTAAACTTAGGTATTAAGCCAATTAGTATCCGATAAAGCCAACCAATAAGCGTTAGAAAACTGAGAAAGACGTTATAACGCGTTAGAAAGTGAAAATACGTTAGAAAAGTCTCTAACGTACATGACGTTAGAAATTAAATCATAATTTGCACTATATATTAATAAACAATATAAATCAACTTTACAGTTATATTATACCGTACTGTAGAAATTAAACTAATTTAAATGAATAAATTTATTCAATTAAAGCTTTAAATGCTTTAAAAATGGTAAAATTAAATATTATATTATACTTGTTTTACAACCATATATTATCTTTCTACGTTATATTTAAGCACTATAATCAAAATATTGTATATTAAATGTTTAAATTACTCATTGACATCATTTATAGCACACAGAATATTTCTAAATATTTCTAAATATTTTAAGTGAAGTGGAAAAATAGTATATTATTATTTGTATAATACTATAATACGTCCATCCCCACAAAATAAATAAAAGTGTAACGTGCTTTTAACGTCAGTTTTAACGCTAAAAACGTTAGAAATCCTTAACGTACGTTAGAAATGAAACGTTGGGTGGCTCTAGTATCCGAGGAGGGAGGAAAAGATCGAGGGCCCCTCTGGAGTATCGATCTTTGGAGGGGCGCCGAACCCCTGTATGGGGGCTAGCCGAAGGCGTCTGGTGAAACGCAGACCACGAATTATAATAATAACCTGATATTTTGGGTTATTGATATTAGGTTACAGTTAAGTTATAAATTTTAATATAGTTTTGATGATTAGTGTGATTTTATATGTGATCACTCGATCTTCATTCATTAATCATATAAGATAACTTAAGATATTACCAAAAAATACTTTTCACTCCGTCGTTTTGGCGTTAACTTTAACGACTACGTTGTCCTCGTTCAAAACCAGTTCCACTTCCTCGCTGTTCATCGGAACGACAACGTAGTGGTTGTTTATTTGCGTTATCTCCAAATTATATTATTGGAGGGACCCGTTCACCTCCTCAACACACTAATTACAAGTATTTTACATTTGAATGTTATTATAGTTTAATGTTGCTGTTTGGGAGTGGAGTGAATCTAATTACTGTGTGTGGTCGTTGATGGTTTGAATCAAAAGGGCGTTTTGGGACTTTAAGAGGTCATATTGGTTTAAAACGTATTCGAGCTTGTCATTTTGTGATTCACAGGAGGTATTCGCTGTTAACTGATCGATTCTTTGACTGATAAGGTCCTTGGCGAATTGGACAGAAAATGAGTTTAGCTCGTCCATATACTGCTGTTATGCGTCTTTGGGTTATTAAATTTTATCCATATTTGATTTTACGTCAGTTTCGCATGAAAGTATTTCATTATTTTGTTTATTGTGAGTTTAGCTATGTTACTTGTTCATGATAGCTTTATTTGATGTTATTTAATCCAATTGATTCTAAAGACTACTAATTTGCAATTGAAGAGCTTGCTGAACAATAGAGTTTTACTCTTACTAAATAGCTATTTATTTTTGATGATATTCCCGCTCAATTTAAAGCTTTTAATCAACTAATTTCATATTTTAGGAAAAGAGTGACGAAATTTTAGCAAATTATTGAGAATCTATAATTTAGTTCATTTTTAAGAAGTGGAGTGAAATATTATTATTTGATTAAGAATTATATATAAATTATAATATGCGAATTTAACCTTTATAAATCACGTTGAAACATGATTAATTAAATAATATAAAAACATTCAAACACAAATTAATTATAGGGATTATTGTGACGTTTATCGTAGATGTTCACGGCTATTGATCATTAATGATACGCTTAGATCATAGAGTTTTATTAACTTGACTTCATTCAGTAAATTATATTAAAATGTTCTGTTATGATTGATAGCTTTTACATTACGTATCAAATCTACATTTTTACAATTAACCAGACTCATTCTTTGTATTTTTAACTCCCATTTAGCAGATTGGTATTTAGTATATTGAAATTAATAATATTGCAACATTTCTATGTTTCCTTTTTGAAATAATGTATTTAAACATATATTTAGTATATTAATATTTTCACCACACCATGAATGAATAAGACAACAAGCCACTTAATCATCCTATACGCTTTTTGTATATTTTCTGCTTTAAATTATGGTAGTATGTTAACAAATACACCCATAGAAATGATGAATTATTATGCAGAAAGAACACACTTTAACAAAGATAATCCAACTATAATATCTTTTATAGCTACTGCCGCTTCTTTTGGTGCAGCTTTTGCGTAAGTAACATTAGAACAAATCAATAAACTTATGTCGTAGAAGAAATAGTTTTATCTTTACATTGTAACAACTGTGATAAGCAATTGCTTGACATGCATAGCAGTTCATTATGGATATTTGATTGTTATGCGTTTCCTTACAGGGTGGTCTACTGGCTCATATTTTTCATTAATCCCAATATTTGTAAATAATAGTACTACTCCTAAATAACGTGGAGTTTTAATGACTATTTACAATATATTTATTAACTTGGGTTTGCTATTAGGATATGCAACGAATTTACTTATAGCTTCAGTTGGATATAGTCATTTCTACGTATTTTACATTGTATGTGCCATTTTAAGCACATTAATTGGAATTACAAATTATTTCATTTAACCTGTTTCTGAACCTCAACCATAAACTTCAGTTGAAGTACCAATTATTAAAGAAGTGTCCAACGCTGATGAAACAAAAGATTCTACTTCTAATTTGGAGTAAAAAGATAGTAATAGTGTTCCAAATTACACGAACGAGGATGAAGTATATCAGTACACCAAAAAGCAGAAAGTCCGTATGGTGGTTATTTCAATTCTTCTGGGTACTGTGCAAATGACGACTGGAATTACCTCAATGTTAACGTATGCGTCCTTAATTTTCTCTGATGTGTTCGCTTCGTCTTATTCTGGTATTTACGGCTCAATGATAATTGGAGCTACGAATACGCTAGGTGTAGTAATAGCGTTACCGTTAATTCAGCGCATCAAGCGCAAGACCATTCTCTCAATTGGTTTATTTGGTACGGTGCTGACTAACATCACCCTTTCAATAGTTTTCTCGATTATGAAGGACGGCGATGCGAAGAACAACGTGATAATCTCCATTTTCGTTCTCTTCACTTTATTCTACCAATTGGCGCCCGGTCCGGTCATTCTAATCCTCTGCGGAGAGATTTTTCCGAAGGAGTTCAAGGTCAAATTCGGAGCCGTTGGATTCGGCTTCAATTGGTCCTGGAACATTCTCGTCGTTTTCACTTACAAGTACTTCAGCGGGGTTGAATATATTGTTCACGCGCTCTACGCGGCCATTACGTTCGTTCTGAGCGCCATTTTGTTGTTTTTGGTTCCGGAAACGCTGAACAAGAAGCAAAACGAGATCAACCTTTAAATTTAAAAGTGGTGAAATTTGTCTATTTAATAAAGTTGAAACTTAGGCTCAATTTTATCATACTATTAAATTAAAACAATATATAATACAAATAGTTAAGCCATACCTACATACCATACCTGATCCTTTTCCTCTGACCTTTCTAACCAAAAGATCAATAAGATACACATTCCTCTTCAGAATGATAAAACTAAGGATAATGTCTTCGCTCATAAAAGGACACGTCCGCCAGGCCGGCTCAAGGTGCGTTTCTGTACCAGAGAACATGGCAGCCGGCAAGCACGTTCATGTCGCGCGGCGCAGCTTTACAACTTTAAATCGGGCACATCGGCCAACGAAGATAACTCCGAAATGACAGATGGTGATAACTAATATTTGAATGCGGTTAGGCTTCCGGTCTTCTGGCGGCGGCTGATATCGTGACAAAAATGTTAACCGAGTGCAGACAGCGATAGTTATTTTAGGGCGAAATAGACAATATATCTAGTTTCAATATCATGATTGCGTTATCACTGTATCATACCTTTTTCTTGTGATATCGGAATGTGGTGCAAACGACGCCAGAAGCAACTTCCGACATCACAATTTTAGATTCGGTGTGACCTTCCGTTCTATAAACCAAATTCGATTTCTGTACCGAAAAACATAGACGAGTGCGTACCCCATTGAGTCACTATGTTAAGCATAGCTGATTTGCGGAAACAGAAATCCGGCTCGCCATCTATTCCGACATGACGTGGTTGAAAACTCCGCCACATTACAAGAGATGAGAGCCAGTTCTAAAAATCGAATGCCAGAAGACAAGGTGCTGGACCTAGCTCGCAACTTGCGTTTGAAAGCGGAAAGAGTTTTCTGGAGAGGTGTGCCATACTGTCTGTTCCCGCTAGACTTGCCGGTCTCCGGCGGATATCCGAAGAACGCGCGTCCATGAACGGAGTTAGAGGTCGGATGATTGGTGAAACCCAGCATTACTTATGTCTGATAGATCTGTGTTCAGTTCTCGTGGAAGCAGCGCCTTAAATCTCCGCAAATAGACTTTCGACTTCCGATGTTCTAGCTCGAGCCGCTGCGTTGTACAGACCGCGACGACATTCAACTTGAAGGTGGACTTAGGGTGCACCGCACGCGGCACACGCCGTCGACTAGCCTTACGACCGCGCAAATATTGTCTTCGCTCATAAAAGGACACGTCCGCCAGGCCGGCTCAAGGTGCGTTTCTGTACCAGAGAACATGGCAGCCGGCGAGCACGTTCATGTCGCGCGGCGCAGCTTTACAACTTTAAATCGGGCACATCGGCCAACGAAGATAACTCCGAAATGACAGATGGTGATAACTAATATTTGAGTGCGGTTAGGCTTCCGGTCTTCTGGCGGCGGCTGATATCGTGACAAAAATGTTAACCGAGTGCAGACAGCGATAGTTATTTTAGGGCGAAATAGACAATATATCTAGTTTCAATATCATGATTGCGTTATCACTGTATCATACCTTTTTCTTGTGATATCGGAATGTGGTGCAAACGACGCCAGAAGCAACTTCCGACATCACAATTTTAGATTCGGTGTGACCTTCCGTTCTATAAACCAAATTCGATTTCTGTACCGAAAAACATAGACGAGTGCGTACCCCATTGAGTCACTATGTTAAGCATAGCTGATTTGCGGAAACAGAAATCCGGCTCGCCATCTATTCCGACATGACGTGGTTGAAAACTCCGCCACATTACAAGAGATGAGAGCCAGTTCTAAAAATCGAATGCCAGAAGACAAGGTGCTGGACCTAGCTCGCAACTTGCGTTTGAAAGCGGAGAGAGTTTTCTGGAGAGGTGTGCCATACTGTCTGTTCCCGCTAGACTTGCCGGTCTCCGGCGGATATCCGAAGAACGCGCGTCCATGAACGGAGTTAGAGGTCGGATGATTGGTGAAACCCAGCATTACTTATGTCTGATAGATCTGTGTTCAGTTCTCGTGGAAGCAGCGCCTTAAATCTCCGCAAATAGACTTTCGACTTCCGATGTTCTAGCTCGAGCCGCTGCGTTGTACAGACCGCGACGACATTCAACTTGAAGGTGGACTTAGGGTGCACCGCACGCGGCACACGCCGTCGACTAGCCTTACGACCGCGCAAATATTGTCTTCGCTCATAAAAGGACACGTCCGCCAGGCCGGCTCAAGGTGCGTTTCTGTACCAGAGAACATGGCAGCCGGCGAGCACGTTCATGTCGCGCGGCGCAGCTTTACAACTTTAAATCGGGCACATCGGCCAACGAAGATAACTCCGAAATGACAGATGGTGATAACTAATATTTGAGTGCGGTTAGGCTTCCGGTCTTCTGGCGGCGGCTGATATCGTGACAAAAATGTTAACCGAGTGCAGACAGCGATAGTTATTTTAGGGCGAAATAGACAATATATCTAGTTTCAATATCATGATTGCGTTATCACTGTATCATACCTTTTTCTTGTGATATCGGAATGTGGTGCAAACGACGCCAGAAGCAACTTCCGACATCACAATTTTAGATTCGGTGTGACCTTCCGTTCTATAAACCAAATTCGATTTCTGTACCGAAAAACATAGACGAGTGCGTACCCCATTGAGTCACTATGTTAAGCATAGCTGATTTGCGGAAACAGAAATCCGGCTCGCCATCTATTCCGACATGACGTGGTTGAAAACTCCGCCACATTACAAGAGATGAGAGCCAGTTCTAAAAATCGAATGCCAGAAGACAAGGTGCTGGACCTAGCTCGCAACTTGCGTTTGAAAGCGGAGAGAGTTTTCTGGAGAGGTGTGCCATACTGTCTGTTCCCGCTAGACTTGCCGGTCTCCGGCGGATATCCGAAGAACGCGCGTCCATGAACGGAGTTAGAGGTCGGATGATTGGTGAAACCCAGCATTACTTATGTCTGATAGATCTGTGTTCAGTTCTCGTGGAAGCAGCGCCTTAAATCTCCGCAAATAGACTTTCGACTTCCGATGTTCTAGCTCGAGCCGCTGCGTTGTACAGACCGCGACGACATTCAACTTGAAGGTGGACTTAGGGTGCACCGCACGCGGCACACGCCGTCGACTAGCCTTACGACCGCGCAAATATTGTCTTCGCTCATAAAAGGACACGTCCGCCAGGCCGGCTCAAGGTGCGTTTCTGTACCAGAGAACATGGCAGCCGGCGAGCACGTTCATGTCGCGCGGCGCAGCTTTACAACTTTAAATCGGGCACATCGGCCAACGAAGATAACTCCGAAATGACAGATGGTGATAACTAATATTTGAGTGCGGTTAGGCTTCCGGTCTTCTGGCGGCGGCTGATATCGTGACAAAAATGTTAACCGAGTGCAGACAGCGATAGTTATTTTAGGGCGAAATAGACAATATATCTAGTTTCAATATCATGATTGCGTTATCACTGTATCATACCTTTTTCTTGTGATATCGGAATGTGGTGCAAACGACGCCAGAAGCAACTTCCGACATCACAATTTTAGATTCGGTGTGACCTTCCGTTCTATAAACCAAATTCGATTTCTGTACCGAAAAACATAGACGAGTGCGTACCCCATTGAGTCACTATGTTAAGCATAGCTGATTTGCGGAAACAGAAATCCGGCTCGCCATCTATTCCGACATGACGTGGTTGAAAACTCCGCCACATTACAAGAGATGAGAGCCAGTTCTAAAAATCGAATGCCAGAAGTCAAGGTGCTGGACCTAGCTCGCAACTTGCGTTTGAAAGCGGAGAGAGTTTTCTGGAGAGGTGTGCCATACTGTCTGTTCCCGCTAGACTTGCCGGTCTCCGGCGGATATCCGAAGAACGCGCGTCCATGAACGGTGTTAGAGGTCGGATGATTGGTGAAACCCAGCATTACTTATGTCTGATAGATCTGTGTTCAGTTCTCGTGGAAGCAGCGCCTTAAATCTCCGCAAATAGACTTTCGACTTCCGATGTTCTAGCTCGAGCCGCTGCGTTGTACAGACCGCGACGACATTCAACTTGAAGGTGGACTTAGGGTGCACCGCACGCGGCACACGCCGTCGACTAGCCTTACGACCGCGCAAATATTGTCTTCGCTCATAAAAGGACACGTCCGCCAGGCCGGCTCAAGGTGCGTTTCTGTACCAGAGAACATGGCAGCCGGCGAGCACGTTCATGTCGCGCGGCGCAGCTTTACAACTTTAAATCGGGCACATCGGCCAACGAAGATAACTCCGAAATGACAGATGGTGATAACTAATATTTGAGTGCGGTTAGGCTTCCGGTCTTCTGGCGGCGGCTGATATCGTGACAAAAATGTTAACCGAGTGCAGACAGCGATAACTATTTACATCATCATTAATAATGTTCATATTTTCTTCTATAATCATATTGAATAAACAATTATCAAACACATAGTAATCTAGTTCATGTGACAAATATATACTAATAGACGATATTTAATATTAGTATTGTTAAAAAGCAAAAAATATAAATAATATTATAATAAATAAATAAATTTTTTCAGCTTAATAAGCGAATCATATGTTTATATATACATAGTCTACAAAATCATCAGATATACAATTATAAATGTAGTAAGTAAGTTAATTTGCGGTATTTGGTTTCAATACTTAAAAATAAGATATAATTGACTCAGATATTTTTGTAAAAATTAATTACTCTGTACTTATAGGTGCATTAATATGTTTACAATGCGATGTTAGAATATAAACATCTCAACTTTAGTTTGATGCTCATGGCGTACAAATTTCATCCCTTATATTGAAATCAATTGAAATTGTATTAATATCCGGAGTTACAATATCATTTAGATTTTAAAGTAATTTTTCATCAGGCCTAATAAATAATGTCAACCAGTCTATTTTAAGTTTTAGTATATAAAATTCGATTTTAACCGGATTTAACTTTTATAATAGTACCTAAAATGGATATTTTTGTTCAAAATTGAATAGTGATATTCAAATTAATATTATTTCTTTTTAGGTATGTGTAGAAAATACTTAATAGTTTGGTAGTTCGTCTTTTACTGTTACATTAAATGGATCCGAAACCCTTAAATGTTCTGTTTGTAAAAAAGAAAATGAGCAGGTAATGTATGGACTGTGCTAATTATAAACCTAATTCTCAACTTTACTCAATAATAATACTACTATATGTTAGCATCCTTTCATTTTTAATTAATATTTAAATTCTTGCGAATGCGATTTTGGTTATTATTTAAATAATTCAGTTTGTGTGAATGTAATTTTGTAATTATCAAGTCTTGAGAAAAATACAACAATGTTGGAGAGCTTACTGCATAGTGCGATACAAATAACACAAACAAATATTGAAACAGCATTTTTAAGCTTAGAAAAGCTGATAATTAACAATATAAGCAGTTTTGTCTAAAACATGAACGAAAACGATTAAATATTGAATATTAATATTTTAAGCGCAAACGAGAGCATTCATCGAAATATGAATTAAATGAGAAATGAAAATGTTTAATAATTTGAAATAATGACAGTGAAAATAAATAGTAAACTCAACAACCAAACAATATTGATAGGCGAAACATACGCCAACATCAAAAATAACTTCACTGCGCAAAAAGACTAAGTTGCCGATTTCAGAACGAATATTACATCTGTGTTAAAACTAGTTGACCAGCACATTACTAACATTTCAAACGAACATCAATTAGATTTAACAAATGTTAATACCACACTGAAAAACTTGATAGGCGAAACATACGCCAACATCAAAAATAACTTCACTGCGCAAAAAGACTAAGTTGCCGATTTCAGAACGAATATTACATCTGTGTTAAAACTAGTTGACCAGCACATTACTAACATTTCAAACGAACATCAATTAGATTTAACAAATGTTAATACCACACTGAAAAACTTGATAGGCGAAACATACGCCAACATCAAAAATAACTTCACTGCGCAAAAAGACTAAGTTGCCGATTTCAGAACGAATATTACATCTGTGTTAAAACTAGTTGACCAGCACATTACTAACATTTCAAACGAACATCAATTAGATTTAACAAATGTTAATACCACACTGAAAAACTTGATAGGCGAAACATACGCCAACATCAAAAATAACTTCACTGCGCAAAAAGACTAAGTTGCCGATTTCAGAACGAATATTACATCTGTGTTAAAACTAGTTGACCAGCACATTACTAACATTTCAAACGAACATCAATTAGATTTAACAAATGTTAATACCACACTGAAAAACTTGATAGGCGAAACATACGCCAACATCAAAAATAACTTCACTGCGCAAAAAGACTAAGTTGCCGATTTCAGAACGAATATTACATCTGTGTTAAAACTAGTTGACCAGCACATTACTAACATTTCAAACGAACATCAATTAGATTTAACAAATGTTAATACCACACTGAAAAACTTGATAGGCGAAACATACGCCAACATCAAAAATAACTTCACTGCGCAAAAAGACTAAGTGTAAAATCTTAAAATAGGAATCGACACCCATTTTTCAACAATCAATTTGTCTTTTTCCAATACATTATAAAAATTGGACAATGTTATAACGTAGCTTTCTGGAGTTAAAAGTTCAATTGAATCTAAAATCGATGGTATTTCTTCTTAAATATTAAGTACAGTCGCAACTTCTGCGGCTTAAAGCGATTTAAAAACCTAAATATAAGGTGTTTAAGTCACATAAGATTAAATGTAACTATTATACACCAATTTAAATAACGTAATATAATAAATAGCCCTTTACCACAACCTATGCAAAGCATATCCTGGATCTGTTAACGAAAATGGACTTTGTAAATGTACTTATGCATCTAAACCTGTTCCTCACACTATTTATTACAGTGATAACAAATTCTGTTCTAAGCTTAGTGCTTGCTGTTCATTATAAATTGGATTTGACGAAACTTTACCTAATAATTAATACTACTATTAAATTATGTGTGGTGATGGTTAGCAAATCATTAAAAAGGATTATGAATATGGTTCTAAAGCTGAAGCATATATGAGACAACAGTGTGGACCACTGATTTACACAGAATGAAAGAAGGTTTAATAATATAATATATTATTCAATATTGTTAATTTTTTGTTTTTTGAGTTATTATTATGTAGATTTACTACAGTTATGGGAGGTGGAATTGCTTTTTCTTGTTTACTATGTGAGTAATTATATATTAAAATATTTTGCCACTTCTAATGCGGATGACAAATTCCAATAAATAATCTCAAGTTGGAGATTATTCATGAACTACTCATTAACACAAGAGGGCCAAAAATATGATTTCGATCGTATTAGACCATAATCGACTATTCAAAGTCGGTATTTAATATTCCAAAAAGGAAAAATAGAAATTACCACATGCAATAAAAGGACGGCAATGACAAAAATAAACGCGGTAGAAGATGTTTAGGGAAGGTCAACTAATTCACTTAACAAACTTAGGCAGTTCTGAAGCGTTTGTATTCTCTTCATTTCTGGGTCCAACGGATGAATTCATAAAATATTGTACCAATCTGAACTAGTTATATCACTTGTTTAAGATGTCCCTGTGTAATTTCTACGTTTTAGTCAACAAAACTAATTTATGAAAGATTTTATCTCGAAAATATATGGTAGTTAAGCCTGATTGGAGAAAAGAATAAGAGGATCCAATGATTGGTATACGGACGCAATATGTAATTTATAACTAGTAGCGCAAGCACTGGACCTGCAGAGGACCTCGGTGTTCATCTTCAACTGGGTCAATCTGAACGATTTTAGGTATTTCTTAATCACGAAAACAATGGAGGACTTTTTCTTTCAATCTCAACCGGGAGCTCAAGATGAAGTATTGGTACTTCGCTTAATTAGAATTATAATTCAGGTAGTTACAGTCGCTTTCATTCTCAATATTCAAATAATGAATGCATTTTTGTTTCTTGAAGAATGGAATCAAGTGGGTTAGTCGGGCCCAGCATTAAATAATATATTGATGCTACTCTAAAACAACAGTTATTTTACTTATGATCTTCCACTTCCATTTCATAATGAGAAATCAATTTTCTTGATTGTTAAATTATACAACGTTAGGTAAAGTTGAAACTTATTATTGAAGTATATACAGAGTTATATACGTTAATTATTGTAGCACAGCTATCCAAGGCTCAACCAGGCCTTGATGTGATTGAAGCACTTTACAAATCAATAGTAAATAGAGTTAATGAGTGTATTGATGAGGAGGGAGAACACACTCATTATTGAGCCGGGCAGTGATATAAGTAAGATTCAAATAATAAACTTCATTCTTCTTCCTAATTCAAAAAAGCATTTCGAGGGCCCACCACTGTACTGCCTTGCATAATTAACGAAAACCCATATATTTTCGTACACGTATATTATTATATTTATATATATATCACTTCCTCGAGACGGCACAAATAGATTTCATTGGTTTTTACACATGCTCATGGTAGTACTTTTAGAAGAGTTAGAGGTGAAAAGATTATATATTTGGTACTGACCTAATAATGAAGATTTTGCTGCAACCGAATTTAAATTATTATTTCACCTCAGCATTTAAACATAATATATTTTCAAATACTTCTGCTCTGATCTCAAAACTTGGTGGATATTAAACAATAGTTATTAACATCGTCTTTATCAACCAAGCACCATTCAATATTGTCTACATGATTTAAATATATAAATCAATCACATTTTACTAAATATCACTTTGTTGAATGTAAGCGAACCAAGAAGCTGCTAGGAATAGGTCGGTACCTGTTGTATTTAATATATAACTGTTATTAATTTTATGTGCTCAAGTAGCATAGATCAATCGATTGAACAATTTTATTTATACTTTCAAACAAGGTAGAAATTGGATTTGGAGACAACTAAAATATTTATGTCAAATTTTATTAATTTATAGATTATTAAATACAAGTATTATTCTCCCAAAAGATGATATAAATCGCCTGAGCTGTTCAATTCCTACCACTTCAGGAATTTCGACTATATTATATTTTAGACAAGCAACCACATACATGATTTATTTTATTATATTATTATTAGACATAATCGCTTTAACTAATAATTACAATTTCATGAACGTATCTCAAAATAATTTTTTGATAAATTAGTAATTTTACATTAAATTCATACTATAAGTTGATTTATATCTGGAAAATTATCTAAATTACTCTAACAAATTAATTTAAATTTAGTGATACAAGATCCATTAACAGCATTTTGTAGAATTTTAACCAAATACTAAATCATCTACAGTACAAATTCTATAAATAAACTTAGTTGAACAGAATGATGTGAAAACAATTCTAAACTATAATTCTTAATATTATTGTACCGTAATAATTTTAATAAATTTTTAATCGGGAATACGCAGTCTAAGTTAAATTAGAAGCACAGCTAAGTGAAGAAATGAGAATGTAAATAGTACAAGTTGAGTTCCTTTTTCATTTTGTGTTAATGTTAAACTAACTAGATATGCAAACTATATTTATCACCAATACCATTATTGTTAATTCTTTAGTTGAATTTGGCGAAATATTGTAATTTATACAGCCCTAAAAACTAGTGAAGTAGCAGATAGAAACTGATATCATCCTTCAATAGCGCTCCGTGCCAAATTAAGATAATTTACGTTTGCACCACTGTTCTAGTTTATGCTTAAAATCAACAGTCAAAATAGCAGTTCATTTTTCAATAGTTAAAATAACTGTCTTTATTATATTGCATTTATTATAGTTATTGATAATCACTGGCTACCGACCCGTTCCTTGATTCTTCCGTTGTGAAATTTTAGAAGAAGCACTTAAACCCACTTTTAACCCAGAATTATCAGTTTATAAATAAGATTTTTAGCCGATTCAGACAAATTCTAAATGGATATTTTGCTGAAAATTTATTAACTTATACCAGGTCGAAAATATTTTCAAGTTTCTAAAATCTCTGCAAATTGGGAGTGAAAAAAATTGTTGCAGCAGTATAATCCGTAAAATATATGTATAATTCCTTAACCTACTGTTGTTATTGCACTAAATATTGATACATTACTGTGCTCTAAATTAATAACTAGAAAAACTAGTGACATCATTACTGGAGTGGGTTAGGTGTGATTAAAATAATTTTAAATATAATAGGGTATAATATAAATGTAATTTATATTGAATGATTTCTCTCATATCTCACTCCTTCATATTATAACTTATTGGGAGAATACATTGATTTGGTTACCAAAGCTTTCCAGATTTGGCTCAAAATTTATTATCGAATAGATGGATATGACTATAGTTATTCCCCACAATTTTTCAATGTTAAACATTTTCTGGTATAAAAGCTCAAAACTGGTAAAATGGAGGAAATTAGATAACAATTTAAAACTGCAGGTATCTAACGGCATGTTGTTGTTGCATAATTTATAATATAATTCGTATGTCGCGAAGAAATTATAACAAAATTATTTACCAGTTTTTCCAGGAAGCAAATACTTTGAAATATCAAAAATTATGAAATAGCATTAACAAGGCTGATAAACGAATTTTATGAGTATTATTACTTAAATGTTAGAACCAATGTATTCATTCCTTTCGAACTGTTCTTATTAGTTTTTAATTTTGTGATAATTTGAATAAATCTTGAAAATGACCTGGAGTGAAAGTATTTCTATTCAAATAATTTTAGCTTTTATGGATAAGTAATGCTCTAAATTCTTTGTGTTATGATTTTAATATACTGAAGTGCAATTGGATTTCGTCAAATCAATATAGAACTTCCAAATCAAGTATGAAAGATAAAATTCTTTGGTTTCGGCTATAAAATTAAAATCAAATACTTGAATCCCATTGGAGTAAATTGCACCCGTAACTTCCTTCTCTCCGTCTTTCAAACACTTTATTTAAAGCAAAAATCAAGTTGAGAAACCAATGAATGGAGTGTACAATTTGTGCGTAAACCAGACAGTAATGAGTAAGATAATTCTATGAGTCATGCTGGTAGTAACCACCAATATAACAATAAGCCTCAAGTTCAAAATGTAGACCAAGATAATATTCAACGCTAGCAATAATTTTTCTCTAACTAAATACTAAAATCAAATAAGACCCGTTTAATAAATTTTTATGTTAAATGCTCTGTAATCTAATTCATTGCCTCGTCTGAATCTAATAATCTACTTGCTTGTATTACAAATACATGAGTCAATGAGAAATTTGATTCAGTATGAACCTCAACTATTAAGAGTGGTTCGTACCCTGATTAAAACAAATTACATTAACATCTATGTATTCCCACATTAGATTCCTTTTAAAGCTTTTTAAATTCAACTTATTTTTCAGTTACTGTTTGAAATTAAACTTTTTCAAATAATCAATTATTTATTTCGAGTTGAGACTCCAAAATAAGTTTTACTGTATATCGAATTAATGATTTAGACGATGCTGGGAGATACCTGTCGAAATTACTAAAATTGAAGCAATAATTTCATTAGATTTAGAATTCTCGTTCAAGAGTTGGTAAGAAGGCTAACCAATTTAATACATTCAAACATTCGGGTTTTGTCAATGTTTTAGCAGGAGAAAGTTGGGATTGAGTTCTAAAATTATTGATAGTCGTGTCCATGTACAACTATACGTATCTGTATTAATTAATAATTTCAAGTTCGATTCTAACCATTTATAAGTCGTCATATCATATATTTGCTCCATTTCCCCCTCATTTGGAAGAGCTATGACCTATCTAGATGAAAAATGGATTTATAAATCGGGGTGGTTTATTCTCCTTTTAGGGTATTTTTAGTCGTGGATGTTGTTATTTAGTTTATTTATATTATCACGGAAGTTTGTCAAGTTGTATATTTATATGAAATACTTGGTCATTCAACAAATATGACAATTTATTTGGCATCTTTGGAGTGAAAATACAATCAAATAGACAGCCAGTTTCCGTTTAAATATGAATAATCACATTTAATATAAATAGTAATTTTTGGAAAATAATTTACAATATATATTTTAACATATATGAATGTATCATTGTACTACACATATCATATCTATAATATTCAAAAAAATTCAAGTTAACTTTCCGCGCTCATTCTAAATGATGTCACTAGTCTAGAAAATGAATTATCTATTTATTATCAACACATAAACTTGAACTAAAATGTCTTTCTTTTAGCTTATTCATGAATCAATGATCCTAAAAAAGAAAAAATAGGGTATATGTCTCTTTTTATTTTATATATTTGTGTTAAAATAATCTTGTTAGCGATTTTCTCGCTATTTTTTAGAAGTTGTTTCTTCTGAAGTTATAAAATGACTCACTTAACTGTAATCTTATCATCAGTACTAAGGCTCAATTTAATCATTCCATCTCATAAATCCTGGCAATCCACAAATCCAAACTTAGTTACACAAAAACGTTACCTCAAACTAATCTCAATATCATACCTCATCTTCTAGGATTGTCACTCTGAATAGCCTCCTCAGACAACCTAAGTTAGTTCGGCACTTGAACTAACATTTCTTCTGAAGTATATAAGTTATAAAATTTATAACTTATAAATCTTTAAATAGGTACGGTTTGAAAATTATGAGTTGTGTATTGATTAGTGATGCAATAATTAACATTATGAGTTATTAAAGAATGTGGTTCGGTTTTGTATTATATCATAAAAAGTATGGGACAAGATTTGATATTGAGAAATAATCTACATTAAAATAATAGGCTAAATAGTGCTAATTGTCACACAATCAAATATCAAGAATAAATAATGTACATATTTACATATAGGATACAGTTTACAGTTTTTCTATGGTTAATTAGTTATCTAAACTTAAGCATTATACATATAGTAGATTATATTAAAAATATTTTACTATTTATATGAAGTTCACACGAAACTCCATGTTTCCCCATGTTTCCGAAAGCTATAAAATCATATCGTGTTAAATTGAATATTATAGTTGGCCAAGTTATATCTATTTCACATCAAACATAATGGTTTGCTACTGTGACGAACCTTACAACAAATTTGTTGCAAGTGTATTTAGAGATTGCATTACGGGGACTACTTAAACGGTTTCATATATTTTTGGGTGGATATCACTTTGTTGCTGGCTTACATTCTACTATCCACAACTTAGAATCAATTTCTTATTGTAACGCTCCGAAGCTATGTCATTAGTATTTTTGTTATGCAATTTAGGAGGAGATTTTCTATTCTTTGTATCGTGTTTTATGCTTAATTAATAATTCACACAAAAAGTTATGAGCACTGTATTTTTCTGCATTGATATTATTATTAACGTTCAAAGTGCATATTTTAGAAAATGTAAAATACAAAAATCAGCTCCAAAATCAACTAAATTCACATTATCTGAAATTTTAGTTTATATATTAATTGCTGCCGTAGTTGCTAGTAATGTGATATGGAAAGGATTATTTGGAGAATACTAGTTAATTCATAACAAGTAGGATTATGGCATGTGTCCCTTTTCAACATAGTTAAGTTCAAAATCTGCTCGTTATATAGTTGGCTCGATAGCAGCATATATAACGATTCCGCTTTATGTTAGTTCTACTCCAGGCCAAATTGTTAAAAATTATAAAAGAAAATCTGTTAATGGATTAAGTATAGGAATGTTTATGATAACAATAACTGCTAATTCAACACAGATAATATAATATGTTACATACAGTTAGGAAAAAGCGTATATAGTTTAATAAATTCCGTATCTTATTGGTTGTAGTCTTCCAATAATATTCGAATCTATGGTATTTGTACAGTACATAATATATTCAAAATTAAATAAATAATTGGAATTAACCAATTAGACCAATAAAGAAAAAGTAGTTTGCGCTGAATCAAATAAAGAACCCGAAACACTATAATAAATTTCAGTGTGAAAAAATTTAATAATATTTTTACAGATTCATTTTTATGATTTCACTCAACGTCTATTTTCTCAGTATCTTTTGTATCTTTTTGTTAATCAATATCAACTGCTTAACTTACAACCATACAATTAGGTACACTGCAGGTTTCAACAAGTGTATCTGGATAAGTTTCTTCTACAGCTTGGCTGTCTTCTTTTACTAAAATAGATCTTAGTCCTGGTTTTTCGGCTTAAGGACTTGGATTAATGTGAACCACTGTATTAGTTTCATCTATAACTAGTTCAACTTCTTATGTATTCATAGGCACCACAATCAAATGGTTTCCTGGCAAAAATTGTATTTCTAAATTATGTTAAGTTAATGAAGCATTTATTTCTTCAATATGTTAATCATAAATAGCTTAAATCTACTTTATTTGCAAATCTTCTTGTTGTTTGTTTTAGAAATAATTTTTAACTGAATCTATATTATTTGAGGAAGTTCTCGTATATTCATAAAATTCTTATGTAACTTACTCTATTATTGGGATGTTTTGCGGTTGTTCTGCATGGATATATCCTAAATATATTTCTAATATTTGCTAACACTACTCGTATTTATGCTTATAGTCTATTTGTATTTCATAATTCTCCGGATCGTGTTCTTCTTATTTAATATTTGCGATCATATTTTCTAAGTCACTAAATTCAACGCACTTTTATTGTAATTTCTGTTATAATGTTTGCACTTCACGTTTACTATCATTATAATTACATAATAAAGACTATATTTATTCGTCTTAAATAGCTTTGACTTCCTTAAGAGATTCAATGAGTTTTGACTAATCATGTTCTTAACCTCCATTATTTTGAGGAGCAGTTTAACGCATCATGCTAACTTGCATATTGTATATTTATATCTAATATTCATCATTTTATTATTCTAATAGAATGTATTGCCTCTTTTTAACTTAGAGTTCCTTATCAAGCTCAATTATCTTTTCTTACATTTAACAAATTTTTTCTATAATTTATTCATTAGTAGGTGACACTTATGACACTAATTGCGATGATTATTTAAGAATTGGCAACTCACAAGCATCTTATTTGTCATACGGGTTAGGAATAAGTTAAGAAAATGATGTACATGAAGGAATAATATGTGGATTATTAGTAATCAGAGCTTTAAAATCTTGACTTTGTTTCTTGACTTTTTCATTAAGTATTTCAATTTCTTTTTTAAGTTAATTATTCTCTTCTTATAACAAACCTTCTGGAGAGATTCTCTAAACTGACGCAACATCCTTTGAATCATCAGAAGTTTTAATAGCTTGACTTTCAAATTCTAAAATCTTTTCATTAAGTTTTTATATTTCCAATGATTTTTAATAGATTTCATCATTAAGTTATTAAACTCTACCATTTAAATTTTATATTTACTGTTAACTATCCATTAAATTAAGTTCGTATTTAAATTCATTAGAAACGTGTGGTGATTCTAATGCATAGTTTTATGTTGATGTCGTTTCAGCTATTTGTTATTTTCTGAATTCCTCTAATTATTCGCAGAGTTTATGATTTATTTCTTCAGTTTTGTTAATTTTGTCTTACTAGAATTATATTTGAGTACGCATTTGATCAATTTTTGCCATTAGTTTAGAGGTTTCTTGATTTTCATTTTATTCTTCGAATTCTTCTTGTCTTTCTAATTATTCGAGTGCAAGTTCTTTAATAGCTTTATTTCTTTGTTCGACCAAGTTTTAGAGTTCGTCGATTTTTCTTTTGAGAATTATGATTGTATTTTCTTTTGCTTATTGCTACTCAAAGTTTTCTTGCATTATTAATTCATTTTGTTTTTACATGAGCAATATATCTGCATTTTTGTCACCAATTTGTAATTTTAAGTTTTGAATATCTGTTTACGCTTGCTAGTGAAGTTATTATGTTTTTAATGAATTTTCGTTTTATAAATTGATTTATTAATTGAGTTCATCCGTTTATAGCTTATAAGTTTGAATTTGTTATTTTAGCTGTTCGATCTCTGTTGATTGTTATTGAGTCTCATTTTCTTCATATTTCAACTTAATTTGTTATATTTCTTAGTTTTTGTTATCAACAGCGTTTTAGAGGTTTAAAATTTCTTTAGCTGTTTCTTATTCCATTTTAGCATTGGCTTCACCCAGTTTTTGTATTTGCGTCCTTGCTTCTTCAAGTTCAAGCAGTAATCTGGCTTGATTATCTTCAAGATGTGTTATATGTTCAATTTTAATGCAAAGTTGTTCTTAAAGTTAGCTCTTTTAGTTTTCAAGCAAATTCGCTTGAGCTTCAAGTTCCTCTTTAATTTATTGCATTCTTTCTTGAGATAGATTTTGCAATCCCTTTAAATCTGAATTGTCTAATTTGTTTTCGATTTGTTCGCACTTGAGTTTGTTCAGTTCAACTTTCAAATTGGTGATTTGGAGTTGGAACTCGTTCTGAGCGTTTTCGAGTTTTCTGATGTTCTTTTTAAGAACTGCGTTTTCGTTTTGCAGATTTTAGTTTTCAGAAGTGAGTTTAATTATTTAACTGTCGTCCGTTTTCAGGAAGTTAGATTCTGTTGGTTAAACGAACTACGAGGGGTCGTAAAGGGGAGCAGTGTTCAAAATGCTGCGCATCTCCTCCTTCAACTCCTTAATTTACAAGTACTGCGTTGCTATCGTGCTTTTCAGCTTGAAAGTACGATCGTCCATATCATGAGGAGTGGCTACAATTCAAAATTATTAAACAAGTTTTAATTCAAAATACGCGAAAACGGATGAAAAATAATGAATTCCACATCAGGAATGAAAACAAACAATTATAATCAGTCACTCGAAAACTTAAAACAAAACATACTTAACTTTTCTATTTTTGTCAATATTTTACTCTTTGAGAGCATTCATGCACATTTCTTATACTTCTAAGGCTTTTTGATTGTAAGCAGACTTCTGCACATTCTAGTTGTTTTAAAGTTGATAAGTGTAACTTTAACTGTTAGCCATAGAATTTGATTGCTCAACTTCATTCGTATCTAAAAGTTATGATGCAAATTTGCTCTTGTTGCTCTTAGTTGTTGAACTAGCAAGCATTTTAGAAGATTATGAAGTTTTACAACCAGGAGATTAACATCTATGTTCTTAGCTTTCGGTTTTGTTGATAATTTGTTGTCTTATATCTTCCATGTTATTTCCTTATCTCAGGATCACTTTTTTGCTTCTAGCTACATCTGGTTTTACTTCTGCAGTTACTTAAGATAAGCTTAAATTATTTGAAGTTCTTTATGTTTCATAGTTCTTAAGACTAGCTCTTGATGATTTTCTTGAGGGTGAAACTGGAAAGAATGCGCTTTACATTTGATGTGAGATGGAAACATATCTTATAAAAGTAAAATATTATGTTTAACAGATGTTATCCTTTTTATAACATCATTTTAACACTATAAATATAAATACATCGCACCATAAATAGAAGACATCACACCGTAAATTACGTCTATACTGGTCACCCTTTTTCTCTGATCATCACATTTCCTTTCCTTTCTAAACCAATGATCCCTAAGAAACCAACAACATTCCTCTCTTACTCATCGCACCATAAATATAATAACATGACTCACTCAACAGCAACAATCCAACAATACATCTAAACGCAATTAATAATTATATATTAGTTATTTTATTAGTTATATTAGTTATTTTACTATAGCTAAGTAAAAATAATATATACTTTAATAATTCTATTCCATAAATATTATGTCTGATCATCCTTTTTTCTAATCTCACATTTCATTTCTAACTGGAAAGAAAACAGGTAAATCATCTAACCAATCTTTTTGTTGAACATAAAATGACTCACTTAACTGTAACCTTATCATCAGTACTAAGGCTCAATTTAATAATTTCATCTTCATCTCATAAATCATGACAATCCACTAATCCAAACTTAGTTACACAAAAACGTTACTAAACTGACTAAAAATCAGCTCAAACTAAAAATCTCCACATCATACCAATCTTGAGCAAGAAGTAATTCAGTGATAATAAACATTCATCGTTAATGTTAATACATTAATTAATACATTAATTTAAATAAAACAAAACTATAACTATAAAGTGATTTTTACAAATCAACTCTTACACAAAAACGTTACCTCAAACTAATCCTAATATCATACCTCATCTTCTAGGATTGTCACTCTGAATTCAGAGTGTGAGTCATGTTATTATTATTCCAGTTACAATTGTACTGTAATTTTTAAATTCAATAATATTCATGTAATATATTATATTGTTTTAACAATGTAAACCCGAATTATACATTTTTAAAAAACAAGTGATAATGCAATGTACCAGATACATTTATCCAAAATTTACAGAAATCTTTTAAATTGTAATTACTCAATATACAATATACAATATAATTTATATATCAAATTGAGCATGATTTGTTTTAATAATTCCATTATTATGATTGCATAATATATTAATATTAATATTTCATCTATGTCAATGTAATTCCGCGCTTCATTATTTGTTTAATATGTTATTAATATCATAATTATAGGTAATAGTGCTTTAATGTAAGCCAGTGTCATTTAAAGCAGGTTAATCATCAGTATCTACGTAAATATGTAATAATTAATTAACCAGGAATGCTAAAACTTTAGGATTTTGTTTAAAGGAGTATTCTTTGTCAAATCGGGTCTAAACCGCTGTTATCTCGTATTCACCTGCAAATGTTGTGCATTTTAGCATGTACACAACGAGTACTCAGGGCTTCGTATTGAACCTGAGTTATTCAATTCGAGATCTTCCTTCTTTTGCTCTATTTGGTCTGACCTAGACTATTGATCTGTAGCGTTCAAATATATTTGTTAGAATAACTCAAGAACTCGCAGAGAGCGCTCTCCTCTGCTTTTCCTGCGATATGAGCTCGAATTCCTCCGAATTTTCTTTCGTTTCTTTCGGTGTCAACGTTTCTGGGATTGTTTTCAGCCCGAAAACTTTCAAAATGAACCAGTCAATGATTCAGTTCAGGCTGAATGGGGTAAACGTAGGAGGGCTGATTATGTTATCTGAAAACATAAATATCTAAATGGTCGAATGTAAAATATCTGGACATGCAGACTAATAGAATATTTCTGGGTCGATTGTAGCGTTTATTTTTGAATAAGTTGCTTTGATCGTTGATAATGTTAAAATTTGCGTGAATGTACAAAATTTTGGATAAGGAACGTTGAGTCAGAGCGGAGAAATATCAGTCAGCTGCAATATTTGCATGGAAGGAATTTATACATACGGATTATGCTAAAGCAGCTTAGAGTTCGGAACAGTTGAAAATTCAAAGCAAATATGTTCACAATCATTCGTATTCGATGGAGAAAAATGCACATGTTCATAAGGAGAAGTAGTAAATCAAACCACTTGTGTTAATTTAGTATCATCAGTTAACTTGCTATATTAGTAATAGTCATTAATAAATAATTAAATTTCTGATTTAAATTACAGAACAGAAGTATTAGTAAGTATTACAAAAGATATTAAAAACAGTTTAGAGCCTATTAAACTTGATATTTTTACTTTGTAATTGTTAAGTAAATAAACATAAAATAATATAACTGAATAGTTAAATATAACGGAGTTAGAGTAATATATTAAAAATAATGTTACCTAAACGTATAATAACATTATGATTAACATTTCAAAATTAGAAAATAGAATATAGGATAACTAAACTATTTTGAGCAATTAAGTTTCAACTCTCAATACATCATCGATGGCTATTATTAAAAATATTACATTTTTGAACAAAACAATAATGGATTATTAAGCTTAAAACTCACTTATAGCTAAAAATATTTCGATTTTGAATATTGCCCTGATAGATTCAAATTTATAAATAAAATAATAATAATAAGCTATTGCCTTTTTAAGTCATTAAATTTAATGTCTAAATAGTGGTGTTAAAGGAATATAACTGATATTTGGTTAGTGTAAATGTCCAAATGGATATTTAATAATAAATAATTCGTGTTAGTTAGATCAAAGTAATAATTCTATTTGCAATATATAAATTTACGAATCTGAGTTTGATATATAAATTATTACAAGTTAAATTACATCGGCAAACAACTTCAGTATTGGATATGTGTTTGATGCATCTAATTATATTCAAAATGCGTTTATTGATGTGTCTGATAGTGTTTACACATCCGTTAAACCATTATTTTAATCTTAAAGCACCTTTATAAATTTTAAAATTCAGTTTGGAACTTAATTTTTAAGTGGTGGTTCGTTCATAATATCTTTATGTACCTCAATTGCAATTAATTCGATGAATATTATTTCAAAGCCATCAAGTTAAATTCATGTCACCTCGTAGTTAAATATATTAACTTCATATTCCACAAGTGCTAATATTAAAAACTTTCTCTTAAATATAAATATCGCCCCATCAAGTGAGAATGTTACATTAATTAGTAATATTAATGGTGAATTGAATGTATCAGGTTATCAGGTACTTGGGGTGTACAACAGCACTCTAACTATTTCATTAATCGGACTAAATATACAGTAAGCTATTGTAAACGTGAACCTCATGAACTTTGCTCCAGATGTTTTCAACACAGGAAACAGGTCTTCTTATTTATTTAGTGAAGTAAATTCTAGTAATGTGTTATTAGATGATATTTCCATTGTTATAGGAACTATATAAAATCCAATGTTATCAATTATATTTCAACTACATCAACTAACTACTTCTAATTTGGAGGTTTAGTATCAAACATAAATTCAACAACGTTGAGAATAAGTAATATTCAGTACGATATTAAATAAACTCTTATGATTTTTACATAACGAATTCTGGTCTTTTAATCGGTAATTCTAATTCAACTAGTAATAACGTAACTATCTAACATATTTGTTTATCTCATATTATAAAGAGCTACACATCGTTTAATGTTTTTGGTGTCATTGGTTACTTCGAAGGAACTATTCAGATTTAATAGTCTAATATATTAATTAGTATACAGAGTGCTGATAAACTTAGTTATGTAGGGGTTATAGGCTCTATAACAAACGCTTGCATTTATACCAATATTCTAAACATTATGACCAGTGTT
Source organism: Hexamita inflata (assembly GCA_963988835.1). Classification (NCBI taxonomy): domain Eukaryota; phylum Fornicata; order Diplomonadida; family Hexamitidae; genus Hexamita; species Hexamita inflata. The sequence goes on from CAXDID010000698.1 coordinate 167,163, forward strand.
GACGTAAATGAAAATACAGGGAGATATATTTCTGCTTTAGTGGCTTCACACACGTCGCTCAATTGTACCATCTCAAATAGCACTGTGCAAAATAGCCATATATAATCTGCCTAGTATACAGGTGGTTTTATTGGCTTTTGTAACTCCTTAGTAGTTATTTAATATAGCACAGTTATAAATAGTGCAGTTAAATCAGGATTAAATGCGGGTGGTATTATCGGATATGCGTATTCTAACATCCAAATTTCAAATACAACAGTACAAAATATCAGCGTAGGGAACGGCACCTCACTCAGCTCATTCATGGGAGGTCTGCAAATTGGTTCTGTACTAACAATATCTAATGATCAAGCTATAAACGTCACCGTAAGCGGTATCACACACGCTGGAGGCATTATCGGCTACGCTGAATATAATTCGAATATATAAATCGCTGAAGTACTCGTCTCAAACAGCTCCTTTTCAGCTTCTAGTTCTAATGCAGGTGCCTTTTTAGGCACTTTTAGCGAAATTTATTATGGATGCATTATGAAAATCGTTAAGTCTAGTATAAACAACGTTAATGTAACAGCTCCTTAAAATTTTGGACTTGTAATAGGTTATTAATATCCATCATATTCTGTTTCAACTTCTTTATCATAAGGAAATAACTATATTAACAATATTAAGTAATAAAACTGTGTCAACTTTGCAAATACGTGCAATATATTTACTAATACAAGTGCTCCAGATATTTACACGAACATAATTGCTAACGAAACTCAAATATAAACTACTTTGATTGCTTGCAACTAATTTGTATATATTTAAACTTTTGATATTTATTGTGTTACAAATAGTTTAAGTATTTAAGACTTTGCTGGTGGATTTGTTTTCTCGATTTCTAACATCATAACAAATGCATTTATAGATATTTAAGATAACTCATATACTGCAAAAGTAACTAACTTGTTCTAAAGTCAAAATATATTTGATAATATTAAGATTTAAATAGGTACACAGGTCATTGGATCTGGTTCGCTTATATCAACTAACACTGTGATAACAATAAACAATGTAAATATTTTATCAAAGCTTGGTAGCACTATCACTGTCAATTCGACGTTCAAATTAAATATATTAATGGCTAAAGCAGTATAAACAAATATTAATTACCTTCTGTTAAATTTAATTTTCACGCCTTCACAAGGATCTATAGCTCTCATTGGTATTGTTGACGGCTCTTTAAATATTACAAAATATTAAGTTCTTGGTTTTTATATTAGTTTGAATTACATCGCGCTCGTGACAATTAAAATAAATTCTAGTTAAATTAAAATTTATAATATAAACTTTGCTCCAGATGTTTTTAACGCAGGAAACAGATCTTCTTATTTATTTAGTGAAGTAAATTCTAGTAATGTGTTATTAGATGATATTTCCATTGTTCTAGGAACTATATAAAATCCAATGTTATCTAATTATATTTCAACTACATCAACTAACTACTTCTAATTTGGAGGTTTAGTATCAAACATAAATTCAACAACGTTGAGAATAAGTAATATTCAGTACGATATTAAATAAACTCTTATGATTTTTTACATTACGAATTCTGGTCTTTTAATCGGTAATTCTAATTCAACTAGTAATAACGTAACTATCTAACATATTTGTTTATCTCATATTATAAAGAGCTACACATCGTTTAATGTTTTTGGTGTCATTGGTTACTTCGAAGGAATTATTCAGATTTAATAGTCTAATATATTAATTAGTATACAGAGTGCTGATAAACTTAGTTATGTAGGGGTTATAGGCTCTATAACAAACGCTTGCATTTATACCAATATTCTAAACATTATGACCAGTGTTGACGTAAATGAAAATACAGGGAGATATATTTCTGCTTTAGTGGCTTCACACACGTCGCTCAATTGTACCATCTCAAATAGCACTGTGCAAAATAGCCATATATAATCTGCCTAGTATACAGGTGGTTTTATTGGCTTTTGTAACTCCTTAGTAGTTATTTAATATAGCACAGTTATAAATAGTGCAGTTAAATCAGGATTAAATGCGGGTGGTATTATCGGATATGCGTATTCTAACATCCAAATTTCAAATACAACAGTACAAAATATCAGCGTAGGGAACGGCACCTCACTCAGCTCATTCATGGGAGGTCTGCAAATTGGTTCTGTACTAACAATATCTAATGATCAAGCTATAAACGTCACCGTAAGCGGTATCACACACGCTGGAGGCATTATCGGCTACGCTGAATATAATTCGAATATATAAATCGCTGAAGTACTCGTCTCAAACAGCTCCTTTTCAGCTTCTAGTTCTAATGCAGGTGCCTTTTTAGGCACTTTTAGCGAAATTTATTATGGATGCATTATGAAAATCGTTAAGTCTAGTATATATAACATAACTATTAATAGTCCATAAAATGCTGGTTTAATTGTAGGTTATAGATATCCAGCTTATACTGTGGTGTCCGAGCCAACTTTGATTTTAACAAATGTTTATGTAATAATTGCGCTTGAAAATTAAATCACTGTATTTATGCTAATTATAACATATTCAATTAATTCTGCGGTTCATTTCTTTTTCACTTCATCCTTCAAATGACGAAGCACACACGAAGCCGACGGATCACAATACAAGAGCGTCGCATAATGATGAGAATGTGAGAAACAGAATCACAAACTGTTGCAACCAAGAAATACATTGCTTGTTGCCTTCAATGTAGTCTCCAAACTGTTTATTCCATTTTTAAGCACTTTGAAGTTACAGGCAAGCTAGAAGCTTCTCATGCCGATAATAGTGTCAGAAAATTTGACTAAGCTGAGATTTTCGCGTTGTTAAATATCGCCAGAGCCATAGATTCGAAACTCGACGAATCATAGCTGAAAAATACTAAGCCCTTCGTGGAATTTCCATGTCTCTAACAACGGTATCTCATCTCCTGGCCAAATTCAGTTTAAGCTTCTATGTTGCTAAGATAAAGCCAAAACTTACCGAAAAGCATAAATTGGAAAGTTTGAACTTTGCTCGAATGAACCTGAAACAACCAATTGAATATTGGAGAACCTTTTAGTATACCGATGAGTATCGCTCAAAATGCTATGCAAATCGAGCGAGTAGAGTGCTCAGAACACCTAAAGACGAGTGGAATCCGAAGTATTTTCTCGAAGTGTAAAATATGGACTGTTTTCGTGCATGATCTATAGTACGATTAGCTATAGATATAAGGGTCCATTATGGTTTATGCCGTGCGGTACGACCATGAATTCAATTGTCAATTCTTAAGTTCTCAGACAAGTTACACTTCCATCACTTAATAGCATAGCTTGAAGTTGCAACAAGATAACGCCCCGACACATTTTAGTAAGTATATGAAAAACTTTTATACTGCTAACAACATTGAGCTCTATCGCTTTCCAGTAATGAGTCCAGACTTAAATCCACTTTTTCACTGCTGGAATCCACTGAAGTCAAACATTTCCCCTGAAGAATGTACCACATATGACTTATTAAATGAAGAAGTAAAGAGGGCGTTGGAGTAAATCTCGTTAGATATCATCAATCATTTGATTGACTCTATGCCCAAAAGGTTAGAAGAAGTAATAAAATAGAAAGGAGACGCTACTAAACATTGAGTTAATATATAGTTAAAATTAATACAAAAAATAGTTTTGAAATAGTTAGTATTTTTTGAAATCAAAGTTGGCTTGGCGACCACAGTACTAACTTCTATTTCAGAAGGCTATAATTATATTAATAATATTAAATAGAATAATTGTGATAATTTTGCGTCTGTATGTTGATAGATTGATATTTTTTGATATTGTAATATATTTAGATAATAATATTGATAATAATGTTTTCATAACTTTGCAATTCTCTTAATTAGTTTGACGATCTTCTCTTTGAGACTAAATTTTATTGTAATCGCGTTGGTGATTACTTTAACAAAAATAGGTGTCCAAATTCTTGTAATTTGTGAGGAAATCAATATTTGACAAGTTTCAGCTGTTCAGCGTCAGCGATGTTAACTTATCGCATTCGTGCTGGAAAGAATATGTTAATGCACAATTTTACACTGAAAGCTCTTTCAGATCTATTGCGCAATCAATGTTGTACTTTCCGTTGTCCACTGTGAGTTTGGTCAGTGGCAATTTCGTGGTTGTTTTGTGATTTACGTCTGATTCCTGTTCTAACTTTAAAATGTTCATAATTTTTATTAACTTTACTACATTACCTCAAATACAGACCCCACTTTATTCACGTACAGTTCCCCGGCTGATAACCTAAAAATTATCAGGTAAATCTATAAGATAGAGCAAATATGGCTGATTATGACAATTCAAAAAATATATATATCGACGATAATCAGATAGGGAATGGAAAAATACTTTATAAAATAGGAGTGAAGAAGATGGAGTGAGTATTTAACTTTCAGTTTAAGTCTTTAGTATACGTATAGCTTCAAAATTATAAATAATTAATTATATTTTAAGTTTCGTTGACTTAATCGAAATTAACGATTGAAATGGCAAAAATCCAGTGTTTCAAAAGTTTCTTTCAAAACGGGTTCAACCCTAAATATATATATATATATATATCATTACTGTTGAGTGAGTCAACTTTAGACTTTTGTTTCTAAATTTTTAAACAGTGAATTTCTATTCAGGTTAATTGTACATATACGATTATTATTGTTGCTATTTTAAAATAATTGTTTTGCTGAGCGAGTCATGTTACAATTGAATAAGAATATTGACAACTACTAGTTGTGAGTCTGAATAGCCTATATTTGTCTTTTTTGTTGAACATATAAATAACATGTAATTAATTGTTATTTTTCATGGTGACATTTCTTAAAGAAAACCTTTAAGAAACGTCACTTGTTGTAAGTGTTATAACCCAACTTCAGAATTCTTTACTTCATAACATCTTTAAGTTTGTGTGTCAATTCGTTACATGTTGCGTTATCGCATGTGTAATTTACAATTACAATCAGATTTGTTATGATTTGTATTAAGATAAGTGATAGTTATAAGGAAAGTAATAGTATTTTAATGTAAAAACAACATATAATAATTACTAAATAATTGAAAATAAAATGTAATTATAATTAGGTCAACAGATTTACTGTGATTTTTTATTATAATGTTATTTATAAGTTATTCAGTAAAATACAAAATATTTACCACTCATAATGAAAAGAGGACTTATAAAAAATAGTAGTTAGTAAATGGCTATTAAATCAACTTTTATGTGCTTAACATAAAATGAAATTTTTGAGTAGCTTAGTGATGAATAATAATTCGAGTAGGATCAGTAATTTTAGTAACAAAGTAAAGATTGTTAATTGAAAACATTCATGTGATTTTAAACATATTACTTTTTATGACGGTATATATACTACAGTATACTGTAAAACGACTCACTTTGCTGTAACCTACTGTGGTCGCCAAGCCAACTTTGATTTCAAAAAATACTAACTATTTCAAAACTATTTTTTGTATTAATTTTAACTATATATTAACTCAATGTTTAGTAGCGTCTCCTTTCTATTTTATTACTTCTTCTAACCTTTTGGGCATAGAGTCAATCAAATGATTGATGATATCTAACGAGATTTACTCCAACGCCCTCTTTACTTCTTCATTTAATAAGTCATATGTGGTACATTCTTCAGGGGAAATGTTTGACTTCAGTGGATTCCAGCAGTGAAAAAGTGGATTTAAGTCTGGACTCATTACTGGAAAGCGATAGAGCTCAATGTTGTTAGCAGTATAAAAGTTTTTCATATACTTACTAAAATGTGTCGGGGCGTTATCTTGTTGCAACTTCAAGTTATGCTATTAAGTGATGGAAGTGTAACTTGTCTGAGAACTTAAGAATTGACAATTGAATTCATGGTCGTACCGCACGGCATAAACCATAATGGACCCTTATATCTATAGCTAATCGTACTATAGATCATGCACGAAAACAGTCCATATTTTACACTTCGAGAAAATACTTCGGATTCCACTCGTCTTTAGGTGTTCTGAGCACTCTACTCGCTCGATTTGCATAGCATTTTGAGCGATACTCATCGGTATACTAAAAAGTTCTCCAATATTCAATTGGTTGTTTCAGGTTCATTCGAGCAAAGTTCAAACTTTCCAATTTATGCTTTTCGGTAAGTTTTGGCTTTATCTTAGCAACATAGAAGCTTAAACTGAATTTGGCCAGGAGACGAGATACCGTTGTTAGAGACATGGAAATTCCACGAAGGGCTTAGTATTTTTCAGCTATGATTCGTCGAGTTTCGAATCTATGGCTCTGGCGATATTTAACAACGCGAAAATCTCAGCTTAGTCAAATTTTCTGACACTATTATCGGCATGAGAAGCTTCTAGCTTGCCTGTAACTTCAAAGTGCTTAAAAATGGAATAAACAGTTTGGAGACTACATTGAAGGCAACAAGCAATGTATTTCTTGGTTGCAACAGTTTGTGATTCTGTTTCTCACATTCTCATCATTATGCGACGCTCTTGTATTGTGATCCGTCGGCTTCGTGTGTGCTTCGTCATTTGAAGGATGAAGTGAAAAAGAAATGAACCGCAGAATTAATTGAATATGTTATAATTAGCATAAATACAGTGATTTAATTTTCAAGCGCAATTATTACATAAACATTTGTTAAAATCAAAGTTGGCTCGGACACCACAGTAATTAACAAGAGTCAGTTACAAATTGTGACTATAATAATTTCACTACAAAAATCATTACTATATCCTCAAAACACGTTATTCTTCACAAACAACGCCAAGAGGTTACAACAATTATTTCTTTATATTACGTACATATTCCACACGCAGCAATTAATGAATACTTTAGCTGATATTATACGACGTAACCAAACGTACGAGCGACGTCAGAACAGGTAAAACCGAAATCGAAGAAGCCGAAATCGAAGAAATAAAAGCCGAAACGAAAGCCAGATATATCTGCCCAACCGTTGATACCATAGGTAGTATCAGACATACCCACATAGTACTGAAAGGTGAGAATAAGTAAATTATTAAATAAATTAGAATGAAATCCTGCTTTCACTCCCTGTAATACAGAAAGAAGTATAGAATCCGTATGGAACTTACTATGTAAAACAACAAAACACAAACACAGATTTTATGCTGTTAATATATGGCAGAGGTTTCACTTTCAAGAGTAAATGGGCCGGAACAAGATGAAACTGATTAAAGAATTATGATATTGTTCCCCGCTTTAAACTTAGAAGCACTACGCGGTAACGTTTTTGTGTAACTAAGTTTGGATTAGTGGATTGTCATGATTTATGAGATGAAGATGAAATTATTAAATTGAGCCTTAATACTGATGATTAGGTTACAGTTAAGTGAGTCATTTTATGGTTATTCCCCCGAACCTACACATATTGATATTTAAAAATATATAAAAATATAAAATTGGCATTATCACTAGTTTATATAGTTTTAACACGATATATGTATATATTTCATCTCAATCGTTACTATTTATCTCGAAATGATGAGTATTATAGTAAATGACTTATGAAAGGTCGGGCAGTGATTTTTATAAGCTTAAAATATCGTAAATAACAATATTTAAGCAATTATCAACGTCAAATGAGCTTTTTCTGTGAAATTTACAATTTTAATTAGCATAATTGCTAGCATTTATTAATTAACCTATAATAATAAATATAAGTCAACTTAAATTGCGTTCTATATTAGTAGTTATCAGAATTTTGTTTCTAAAATGCTGCTGTAACTTTGCTTGATGATTTATTATGATTCCGCCTTCATTATAATTGAAGTGTGAAATTGAAAATATAGGTAAATAAGTAGAGAAGGGGATTTAACTTAAAAACGTGGACTAAACTGCTGCAATATTGAATATGTGTAGGTTGGGGGGAATAACCCATTTTATATTACTACATAACCTCGTTCTCAAGGGGGTAGCCTTTTCACTTATAAGGGGGTTACCATTTTCAACCCCCTTATAAGTGAAATGTATCCAAAATGTATCTAAAAATATTGTTGAATTTGAAGGGTTTACAGTCAAAAAACGGGGTTAAAACGCATGATTTTTGTCACTCGCTTATAAGGGGGTAACTTCATGTCCAACCCCCTTGTAAGCGAGTTGACCTACCCCCTTGTAAGCGAAAATGCTACCCCCTTCTGAATGAGGTTATGTAGTACGTACAAATCTCAATCAAGATACTATTAGTTCTAATATTTTATTTATAAATGTATATTTACAAAAATTTCCACACCAGTTATGAGTTCAGCTTTTACTGAATTCGCGCAATAAATTCGTGACGACATTGAGGAAGACATGTTTACAAAGTTTTCTTAGTAGCCGAATGTAATATAGATTATTTCTCAGACGAAGGCGAATTTGATTTAGTCGATGATTCCCGATTTGGCGTAGCAGCCTTCGGTTACTCTTTTATAGTCTGAGGAGGAGGTGTTTGCTGCCTGTTGTGTGGTGTATTATTATTCGGTTGATATTTCGATGGATTTGCTTGAGAATTACGATTTGTACAGATATTCCGTTCATTTGTCCAAGCTGTTGTTTTAGCAGGAGAAAGTGAATCTCCCGTTATCATTTTACTCTGCTTTTTCTGTGATTGTGCTCCGTTTCCTCGAGTGCATTGAGCTGAAGAAATCAGACGACATTTAATTGCTCAATTAGTGCCTGAAGCAGCTCAACTTCAACTTCGCCTTTGACGACCTTGAGGCTTCAAAGATGATGTGCACGTTACTGAGGGACATTGGCGCCCGTTTTTATTAAACGATTAACACCTTCACAATCGAGTTCCTCGTTTCATTCTTGGACCTTTAAAAGGACGTTTCAAAACTAATTGAAATATTCTCCCTCAAATATTTTACACCCAGATTCGGGAAGAACGAGCAAAAACTGGCCGAACTCTCGTTTTAAGCTTTTAACAACTAAAAGTTTGACGAGGAGGAAATGAGCCCCGAAGAGCGCGTACAGTTATACGCGTAGACAATACTGCAGCAGATTTCATCCACCGTGAGCTAGTTACAAGAATAGGCTGTAAATGAGTACTTACTGCCATATCTGATTAAAAACTAGAAGAACTAAATACATTTACTCATTATCGCACTCGTTAACACGAAACTAACGCAATATAAAACACTAGCTGTAATCACAGCTGAATGCCTATTCAAGAAAATGATCAAAACAAAGCTGGATTTCCCAAATAAGCACATATTCGCGATCCTCGAAGCACTACTCGTGTAACTGATGAGCTGCGACGAAGCGTACTTTATATAACTAATCCTGTTCACAGAGGAAATACTTAACACCAAAACAAACTTCCTGAGCAACACAGGACTTGTTGCGCAAATCGGTGCGGCGAGCCCTGCAGCTGCGCTGGATGTGAGTTAAATGGGCGGCGAATTGAATATCACCAATGTTTCACTTATTTAGAACATTGCAAATCTGCCCGAAACCTCATAAAAGTAATTGTATATTTACTTACTGGTTTTCTACACCATCTTGCCACCACTTCTTTATATCTCAATTCTGAAGCTTTCAACACACAATGGTTTCGTATCCTCTTAAATATAAGTTAGAAAAGCAGTTGTTGAGTTTTACGGTGAACTTATTTTGAATAAAGAAGTTATAGACTCACTAGTGATCTTATCTGGTACTGGAAGTGGCCAAAATTAAAAGAAAGTGAACCAGTACGAGAATAAATCGGGCATTCATAAAGATATTTTGAACGAAATCAACGCTGAGCGCTCCGTTATCCACAACAAACACGAAGAATTCACAAAGCTGTTTTATGACTTCATTAATAGAACAAAATTCAAGCACAGATCTGTTTCTGAAATCCTGAGAGAAATATTTGGGAAAATATAAAATCTTTTGGGAAAGGACTGCAACTTGAAAGACTTCATATTGCAAGAAATACTCTTCAGATTGCAAGATGAATCACAATAAGTTAAGAAATTAGCATCATTACAGATTAAAAACCTTGTTAACTTCAATTATGAATACGTTGGGCTTATATTCACAGATGTTTTGTAAATGCAAAATTAGGATCAATACCTAATTTAAATCTTCGACGAATACATATTGACACCAATTTATGATAATGGACTTTAACTCCAAAATCTATTCAAGTTCTTGGAAAATTGTCCATTGAAATTGTTCGAATCAACATTTGCTGACTTTTTAAAGGAAAGAGAACTTGATTTCCAAATCATACTCAATTTACTGAAATTCAACAGGGTAGGTTCTATGGTGGTGCTCTACTATATTGTAAATTACTCATAGGTCATGTAAAAGCTGAAAAGGTTACAAATTATTAACAGTCTATAATAATATCTTCTTCTTAATATTGATAGAAATCCGGAAATTAATGTGTATATCTTAAATGTTTTAACTACTGATCAACTACTTGAACATGTTGATTTCGATTTGTCAGTATATATCTCTAACGTTATCACAAACAATGATGTTGCTGAATTAATGAATAAAATTACTGCAACCTTAGTTGTTAAAAGTCTAGAACCTACAGAACAAGCACATAGTGATCTTATCAACTCAATTAAGTCATCGTTGCAATAATCAATTTAATAAATGAATCAAAGTTAAATTGAAAGCGAATAGACTTCTAAATTATTAATCCACATTTCATTCCTTGCTTAAAAACATTAACTTACTTAAGAAAATATGATGGATTTAACTCATTTAATACTTAAATTGTTGGTAGTACATCCTATGGCATCACACCCGCTTTTATTTTTCATGTATGAATCAAAGGATATAGAATTTAGATTGAACATATTTGATGTTCTAATTCAATAACTAAATGAAACAAACTGTATTAGATCTGCAAATAATATAATGTTGGCGATTTTAAGCTCGATTTATGCTTATCCAGACGAATTGGGACAATTTATAGGTTTGTTGTTAGAAAATGCTTTTTTAAGACAATCTTATATTGTTTAAAGACATTTTTTGTATGTTATTTACGATTTGGAAAGATTATGCTTAATAAAACTTAGCCGCGATGTGTTTATTCAGTTGTTTCTGTTTTTAATTTCTCCAAACACAGATTTATAGGCATTGGCTGAAAGATTACTTTTATCAACACCGTATTATGCAACTCATTTTGTTTAAAATTTCTTGACGTGTATGGAAGCAATGCACAAATAAGCAACTGATGAGGAACAGCGTGCTGTTTTATATGCAAAAGTTCTTTACAAACTGCCATAAACCAACAAATATCAATTATTAAATCTCTTATTGGAAAAAGCAAGCAGCTTACTTATAAATCATCCTTCTGATTCAACTTGGTACTTTGAAGATTTAATGGGTATAATATAATCAGGAGTGGTTGAAGTTACTGTATAAGAAGAATGGGGAAAAGCAGATAAAATAATTAAAAAATTAAATGTTCAGTATTCTATTTCTAATGTGTTACCAAAATTATTTGAAGCATTGTAATGTTTCAATTAAAATAAATTAGAAGATATTTAGCATAAAACAGTTTTGGCCATAAGGGCGGTGTGTGGATAAATGAAAGTAAGCTATGGAGAACTTGTTGCTTAATTTGGAGATTCATATTGCGTTGAATTAGTTCAGGTAAAGTGGTGATAATTCAAATTGAAATTTAAATATACTAATAATTAATAAACTAATCTTAGTTAATTAATTTAGTAAATTAAAGTACTATTCCAATAATATATATTACATATTATTATCTTTATTATAAAATGACTCATTTATCTGATCTCATTTTTATCTGTAACTGATTTATCTGTAACTGATCTAAGGTTCAATTCAATCAGTCCATCTTCATCTCATAAATCATGACAATCCAATAATTATTAATTTTTATTTTTATTATATGTCATTTATTATATGTCAATATGATAAGTAAAATTCATTCATTTTAAAGTTCAGCTATTTCTGAAAATTCTAATTTATCATATCCACTATCTTAAATTAAGTCGTTTGAACTAGAATAGTGAGATATATATTCTAAGTTATTCAACTTTTATTAAATAAGTAATAAATCCTCGGAACAACCAGATTATGCGTTAGAATGTAATGACTATACAGATTTAACAATATGCTTAAATATTGTGAAACTAAACTCATTTTATGTTAACATATTGATAAATGATGAACTATTAGCAGAATAACTGCTATATTTAGATAAAGCCGTAGGAAAATTTATACTAATACATTAATTATAGATTTATTAGAAAACAATTTAACATTATTTGCTACGTTTTTCTTATTTCGATATATCATAAAACAACATTTGAAGTGGTGATATATTTTACATTATATATAAAGAATATAAATGCAGCGGAATTATATGAATTTTAAGATTGTTAGTTTACATTATTTCTTGATATCCACAACATACATATTTTAGTACATTTGTGCTGAGTATTAAATAATAACTCTATAAATAATAGCACAAACTCATCTAAAAACTGCTGTGTTATTTAATAAAATTAAAAATAATAATCATTCAACAGTAATCTCTTTAACGTGTGTGCATATTAAAAAATCAAAAACTGACTTGTGAAATATGTTTTCATATGTTTTCATCTTTCATTCATAGCTTCATAAACTTGAACTTATAAAAACATTAAAAACATAGTTATATATTTTATATACGCATACTCACTGTCAACGTTCATATACTAGAAAATTCACTTGTAATTTAACTTAGTTCATCAGTGAAGGAACAGTAACATGAAAACTGAAGAGGTTCCATTTGATCAAGATTTACTTCATTGTGGTTTCCGTGTATTTCTTGAACTGAATCTATAATCGATTTTAAGTTAAATTCAAACTGTTTTGACGACAACTGATTTATGTATTTATATGATATATTTGGTTTTATTTTATGCACAAGTTATATGCATGATGTTTAATGGTCTAATATCTAACACTATTAGAGTACGTATTTATACGCAACATGAATTTGCTTCGTTCGTATTGCATTTTATTACAAAATGTTCATCATTGGTGGAGTGTTAATATCAAAATAATATAAATAATACTAAATTTATATTGCGTGCAGTTTAACACAACTTTACACTACACATTTTAAATTATATTCAAAGATTATGAGAGTTTAGAGAATAATCTAACATAGCGTATTGGTCAATTAGCAACTGAATAGAAAAAGATACTGGTATTATACTTTTCTTGTATCTTCAATGTTAGAATTTCATTTAAATTGAATGCATTAAATAAAATATTTCAAAATATAAAATACATATAGTATGGTACAGTTAGCTTATATTCACTTCCATCCTCTCATCATCTTTCTATGTTTCTGACCACCGTACTTGTCTTCGAGTAGGAGTCTTCTGGCTCTGTTTTCGTTTGCTATTTTTTCTAAAATGTCGGCGTTGACTTTGCCTTACTTTATCAGCTGTTCATCTTCTTGGTTGATGAACTTCGTACAGTTATGGGAGGTGGAATTGCTTTTTCTTGTTTACTATGTGAGTAATTATATATTAAAATATTTTGCCACTTCTAATGCGGATGACAAATTCCAATAAATAATCTCAAGTTGGAGATTATTCATGAACTACTCATTAACACAAGAGGGCCAAAAATATGATTTCGATCGTATTAGACCATAATCGACTATTCAAAGTCGGTATTTAATATTCCAAAAAGGAAAAATAGAAATTACCACATGCAATAAAAGGACGGCAATGACAAAAATAAACGCGGTAGAAGATGTTTAGGGAAGGTCAACTAATTCACTTAACAAACTTAGGCAGTTCTGAAGCGTTTGTATTCTCTTCATTTCTGGGTCCAACGGATGAATTCATAAAATATTGTACCAATCTGAACTAGTTATATCACTTGTTTAAGATGTCCCTGTGTAATTTCTACGTTTTAGTCAACAAAACTAATTTATGAAAGATTTTATCTCGAAAATATATGGTAGTTAAGCCTGATTGGAGAAAAGAATAAGAGGATCCAATGATTGGTATACGGACGCAATATGTAATTTATAACTAGTAGCGCAAGCACTGGACCTGCAGAGGACCTCGGTGTTCATCTTCAACTGGGTCAATCTGAACGATTTTAGGTATTTCTTAATCACGAAAAACAATGGAGGACTTTTTCTTTCAATCTCAACCGGGAGCTCAAGATGAAGTATTGGTACTTCGCTTAATTAGAATTATAATTCAGGTAGTTACAGTCGCTTTCATTCTCAATATTCAAATAATGAATGCATTTTTGTTTCTTGAAGAATGGAATCAAGTGGGTTAGTCGGGCCCAGCATTAAATAATATATTGATGCTACTCTAAAACAACAGTTATTTTACTTATGATCTTCCACTTCCATTTCATAATGAGAAATCAATTTTCTTGATTGTTAAATTATACAACGTTAGGTAAGTTGAAACTTATTATTGAAGTATATACAGAGTTATATACGTTAATTATTGTAGCACAGCTATCCAAGGCTCAACCAGGCCTTGATGTGATTGAAGCACTTTACAAATCAATAGTAAATAGAGTTAATGAGTGTATTGATGAGGAGGGAGAACACACTCATTATTGAGCCGGGCAGTGATATAAGTAAGATTCAAATAATAAACTTCATTCTTCTTCCTAATTCAAAAAAGCATTTCGAGGGCCCACCACT